>JANCMA020284965.1:0-12258 GCA_024336925.2 Zoanthus solanderi | reverse complement strand
TTTAAAATTGAGTTCTCCATTAAAATTACTAAAACTATAAGGTTAAAAATAAACCTGAAGAATTCATATTTTTAGCCTTATAATATTGCTCTATAAAACTGAAATGATGAAGGAACGATCGCAGCGATAGGTATAACTGTAATTGTAACGATATTAACAACAACGGAGATGATAATAAATATAATGAACAACGATAACAATAACGACAACGAGAACTGTAACGATAATGACAACGATAACAAAGGTGATAAAGGTAACTGTGGTGATAACTGTGCTAAAATTAACGATAGCATTAATTAATGATTACATTGACGAAAATCAAATAAAATAATGATAAAGTCGATGGGAACCGGAAATGATACGTTTTTTGTTTAAACCAAAAAAAATAAACTATAAAATTTTCCTCTGTAAAAACGTTAGCACATATTCTTTTCTGGGTCATTCCATTTAATATCCACAACCACACTAAGGATTCGTTTTTTCTGATGGGGTATGGTTACTCCAAGAATTTCTCAGAGGGTACTATGTTCTTTTCTTTTTCTGAAGGGTAGGGGGGAAATATCTAAACTTTCTTCTTTTTTCCTAGGGGTGTCTTCGAGATTATGCTTCATCCACAGAGAATTATTAAGCGAAGAACATAACATTTATGTCATCTACAGCTATTTTTCTGAGGGATTTTTGAAAATTACTGAATTTCTTATAATAAAACACGTCACCCACTCACATTTCTGAAGACCCCTAATAAAAGAGTTTTTTCAGGATTCGAAGTGAAAAGGTACCTCATCTACAGGGGGGTGTGGATATTCACATTAAATGGCATAGCCCTCTTCTTAAGACAAGTTTCAAGAATTTTTGCCATTTTCATTTTGTTTAGAACAAATTTTTATAATCAGAAACGAAACTTGTTATTAACATTAATGTGTTGCATGTATAATGAAATTATAAGTACAAGAGTCACCGAAACCGTAGAACAAAGAGCGGGATTTTCACAAGTGAATCGCTGGTAAACTAGTAAAGTAGGCGAGCTCGAGGGTGGAGAAAAAGGCGTAAAACGAATGCAATATTGTTTTGAAGCTAGAAAAGATTTCAACGCACTCACTTTCAACAACAGTATGCGCCCAGGGTCCTAGAGGAATTGAGTTTTTGTTCTTCAAGCGGTTCAGTCTGCGATCAACAAACTTCTGTTCTTCTTTCTTTGAGTACATCTGGAATTTGATGAGTGCTTGCGGACTTTCCTTCAACAGTTTTTGCATGACGTCTTCTTCTGTAAACAAAAAATTTAGCAAAAAATTTACATATCCGGAAATAAGGGGTTAGTTTGAATTATTTTTCATTCAGTTTTTCAAAATTAGTGGCAATATTGGGTAACTGAAACTTGTAAGGCTTCCAGGACCAAGGTTTTAAGTCCGGTACTTTTCCACCGCACAGAGGTGTTGGTGTTTATATGAGTGAGTTTCTGATTATCTAAACTTCAACTACAACCCGGGACTTTTGCTATCTCATCACGAACGAAATGTCTAATTTGTTCATTAGTAAAAGCTTTGAATATATTTTAAATAATTCTAAATTAAATGTCAGAAAACTATATTTAGCTTCTTTAGCTGCTAACGAAAGATAAGTGTCAAAAAGACAATGTATACTTACAGTTGCCACAGTGCTACATTATTTATATTTCTACTGTTGGATGAACATAACATACAATAGATTATAAAAAACATGGTATAAAAACAACTATCTCACCCAAAATTTCATTTGAGTAATATTTTGGTGCTTCCGGCTTGTCAATGTCGTTGATGATATCGAGTAGCTGAAAATCCTCAATCAGTTTCGAGCGAAATATTTCTGCTCTCGGCGAAAGTTCGTCGCTTGGTTCGTCAACCATGTCGCTTCAAAGGGGAAATTATTGTTATATTACATATATCTTATTCCTTGTTTCGCTTTATATTTAAGACTTGGTAAAACCTAATTGGTAAAGTTTTATTGACGAAAAAACCTCTTTCACTGAGAAAAAAGTCTGGGTACGAGTTTGAAATTACAGTAAGTATTTCGTACTCAGACCCCGTAAATTGTACGGGAAAAAAACTTGTGACAAACAAGAGGAACTCTACTCTTGCTGGCTCTTGCAAATCACAAAAATAATTCGTGAACAATGATAAATAAATGTGCTGTTACAGAAATATAAAGTACTTTTTCAACAAAGTTATCCAGTCGCTTTCTACCATCTTGATTTCGACACATGTTAAAAACATACATACATCCATACGCATGGGATGGAAATTCGTGACCCATACAAAAACGGAGCGCATTCCTTGATTCGTTGCCTTTAGCGCGAGTAATTAGCATGCGTAGCAGGTGCAAGGAAATTGGGGAGATTAATTAAAGAGATTTTGGGAGGGGACTGGGGTAAAGAACCAAAAGGCACTTAGTGCCCGTCACTTATTTCCGGTTACTTGAGTCAGTCACTGCCATTGGACAGGACACTAATCCATCGCAGGTTAGCTCCTAGCAGACGCTTGTCACTTTGAAAGGATAGAAAGCTGGGCCTGGCTCTCTATTTATTCACCGTACTGCCGAGTCCTAAAAGGGACGAAACAGCTGTCTACGGTTGAAGCTGCTGGCTTAGTTCGAGCTCTTATTCATATTGGTTCACTGACAAACTAATTTCAACGTAGTTTTTTAGCCATTGATTTATTACTCATGTTTCATACATTCCTTGGCTGTCAGATATTTTTAGATCCTACGTGATGCGACGCTTTGTATAGGATTTTCCTCATTTCAGTCTATGTTTCATATATTTGAGACCGGAGGTCTTCATAGATCCGAAATGCCGTATATTTTTAAAGCATTGTTTGGCCATGTGAATCTTTACAGGATTGCTTTGTAGTTTTTTAATTTGTCAGTGAACGGATGTTTTACGAGTTGGTATTTGGTTGCAGCTTTGAGCATGATAAACAGCTAGTTTTAGCTGGCTGTTTATTCACTCTCTACACCGTACTGGCGAGTCCCAAAAAGGACGAAACAGCTGTCTACGCGATTTTAAAAGTTGCTGGCTTAATTCGAGCTCCTATTCATATTGATTTACTGACAAATAAATTCCAACGTGATTTTTAAGCCATTGATTTATTACTCTGATAAGAAGATCACACAAATGTTTAACTCTAGTTAGGCAGAGCTGGAGATCGAACCTTGGACCATGGAGGCCCTGTGGTTGGAAAGCAGAGATCTTATCAACTGTACCATTCACTCCGATGTCGATATCATCTCTTCATATACTATATTGGTGCATACTTTTGTTTAATCATGCAAATTAAGTCCGCCGCACACTGGCGAACTTGCAGCGCACACTTGTTATTCGTAAAAGTTGGATCTACAAAATTTCCTAGTGTGGGGAGAATTTTTACGGTGTTTTTTGTCACTGGTGACAGGTAATAAAACCAAATATCAAACATGTTGATTTTTTTTTTCACGAAAAAAATTTTTTTTCGTGTGCGGAGGGCAAAAGCAAATTGCACATGCAGGACCAAAATTGTGAACCTCAAAGAATTCCATTTGTCAAGTCTGAATTTTACGAAATCTTTCAAGATCCTCTGTAACCTTTTAAGAAATGTCTTAAGACTCATCTTTTTAAGATTGCGTTTGACCTATAAATTAATTTAACTAATTTTTATTTAAATCCAATTAATCTGTTTTAGTATTTAATTTATTATTTTGTATTTTATTTATTTGTTTTATACATATGAATTTTATCTTGTAATTTTGTATCGGTAAAGCGCGCAAGAACATCTACCTATGATTTGCTGCGCTATACAAGATTAAATTATTACTATTATTATTATTATTATTATCATTATTATTATTATTATTATTATTATTATTATTATCATTATCAAGTGTCGTATATAAATTAATTCTAGACACCTTGAGCTTATACTCTTGCATGAAAGCCATTCTTTTCCGTAACTGGCAATAGGCTGCAATCAAACGCCTTCGACGTCTTCTTATTTACAAAAGAGACAGTAATATTTCATCGTCGTCTGAGAAATAGTCTTTAAAAAGCAATTTTGCCATGTTGGTTCGTTAATAGCACGCATGCGTACCTTGTTCTGTTAAAGTGCAATTTGATTTTGGCCTCCGCACACGAGAATTGGTTGTCATTCGTGACAAAAAATATCAACCATGTTTGATACTTGGTTTATCTGTCCCCAGTGACAAAAACACCGTAAATTCTCCCCGCACATTGTAAAGTTTGTCGATCCAACTTGTCACGAATAACAAGTGCGCGCTGCAAGATCGCCATTGTGCGGCTGGCTTAACCCTTGCATTACCTAGACCTAACTTCTATTGTAGTATATGTGCATGATGAAACAGCGTGCATTATAAGTATGCGCTAATACAGAAATTATCCCTAACTAGATATACAAATACATATTTCTTACAATAACTTTGAGGTCGAACCATTTGTTTCCTGTGCATTTGGCCAAGAGGTGCAAAACCATTCCATTAGCGCCGAGATAATTCTGTAGTTTTGTTTCATGCTCTCATTTGTATACAATGATTCCTATCGTATCCTTACTCCGACGAAGGACAGATGTACGACAGCTCAGGGTTTTGTTTTCCTTTTCTTAAGTGTCCAACTTGATATATAATTCCACATTTGCTTGTAGATTTAGCTTTTTTTTAAAAAAAAAAAACGAATTCAGTCAGAGCACAGTCAATATTTTGGTTTTGGAATATCCTTCATTCCGGTGTAAGTTAGCGCCTCCTCAAAGGACCAGCTGCGTGGGCTAAGCACTTTATTGGCCTTCTGGAGCCTCATCAGCAAGGCATAGTTACATTTGTTCAATAGATATTTAAAAAAAAATTCAAACATGATAGAAAATAACATGTAACTAAAAAAAAGTATGAGAAAAACTGACACTTTGACAATACAAAATCTACTGCAAAAAAGTCCCGTTATTGTTTTCTTTAGCTTTTTTAAATACTCACACTTTTCATTTACAATCTCTTTTTTACTCTATTACAAAATAGGTATTGTTTTGATCATTTTTGGTATAATAGGGTATATATTCCTGCACATAACAAGAATATTTCTAAAGTTTGTATGCAAATTAGAAGCAATAAATACCTCGTGAAACTTGACCTTTTTAGTTCGAATTCTGTGCCAAAGCTGACAATTTCAAACTCTAGTAGAAGTTCCAAAGACGAAAGCTTGCATCCAAAATGTCAGCTCCTAAAGCAGCTCCTTTGGCTAAAACTCCAGCTGTAAAGTACGGAACAATGGTTGAGACAGCAATTAGAACTCTAAATGAAAGACAGGGATCGTCAACAAGAGCTATTATTAAGTTTGTTCAAGCAAATTTCCCCGTCCCAAGCAATTCAGAGATTTACATCAAGAAAGCTTTGAAGAAAGGAGTAGCAGAAAATAGAATCGACCAAGGAAAAGGTATAGGTCTAGCTGGATCTTTCAAATTGTCTCAGAAAACAAAAGACGAAGCAAAGGAAGCTGAAAAGATCCAAAGGAAGAAAGAAAAGCTTGCCGCCAAAAAAGCAGCCATGTTAGACAAAGAGAACGCTGCTCCGACGAGTAAAGGCAAAACGAAGAAGACAAAAAACAAGAAGGCTAAAGAAATTAACAAAAGCAAGAAAGAAAAAACTAGTTCAACGGACAAGACGGAGCAAAAGTCAACCAAAAAAGATGGTCAGACAAAAAATTCTTCACCAAAAAAGCTAAAAGCAAAAAAAATCCGAAGGAACAGCTTTTTAACACCCAAAAAAATTTCCAAGAAGGCAGAGAAGAGTTCGAAATCTACTGCTTCTAAGGGGAAAAAGTCTTCCGCAAAGGTAAATTAAAGTTTCATGTAATATTTGAAATGTATTTTAGAGCAAGAAAATGCAAGTGCATTTGGAGTTTAGTAATTGTCACGGTTCATTCTTAATGCAATGTAAACTTTTAAAGCTCTATCATAAACAAAAACTGTATTATAACCACATTGAAAGACACCTTTTAACTAAAAAATTGTTTCAAAACAGCAAACTCAAATTCTCTTTGAGTATCGCACAGTAGTATAGAGGATATTACACGGTGGCGCGAAGATATGAATTTTATTTTTGAGTGGCGAAATAATATTTTACAAACGAGCGCAGCGAGTGAGTAAAATATTGTTTTTGCCACGAGAAAATGAAATTCATATCCTCAAGTCACCGTGTAATGTTTTTTTTATTTTATAGACACGAGTGTTCAGAGTGTTCAAAGCTTTGAAAAATGTACAAATTTGGGAGGGAAATTACCGCAATTATGTCATCATTATGTCAATTACGTCATGTGTGAGATTATGGAAAATAAACCACTCAGGTCTCGGATGTAGTTTTTATGAATTTGCGAGTGGTATCTTTTCCAGTAAAACACTCGTGTCTGTATAATAAATTAGCATCTTTAGCATCTTTAGACTAAACATTAATGGGGTTTGACTTTTTATTATCAGGTGTACTGTCTTGGAACAATCTTGTCAATGCAGATTTCGTTTGTTGGGTTCCAACCTGTTCTCTCCAGTGAACACATGGCTGTAAGTTAATTTAGTTTGTTTCTCTGAGTTATTTTGTGAAAAGAAAAATGTATCATATGTTCAAAGAATATCATTCTTATGAAAAGTTAATTCAACCTGAATGTTTTATTTTTTTTTTGAGGGCCACGGGGCTATATCAGTATTTTTATTAATTACTGTAAAGTGTTACCCTCTTTAAATAAAGCCTATTATTATTATTATTATTATTATTATTATTATTATTATTACATGTATGTATATAAATTATTGTAGAATATTGATTTTTTAAAATCCTTTGCATGAATGGGCAGGTATGTTTGGCACAGTTGGTAAGATCTCTGTTGTCCAACTACAATGCCCCCAATTCAATGCCCAGCTCTGCCAAGATTTGAATATTTGTGCAACCTGTTTTCCTCCTAAAGCCTGCTTCACACTAGCGAGGTAAGCACATTGCACTTGCGATTGCGCTTAGTTTTGTCGCTTCACACTAGAAGATTTCTGACACAATTGCAAGCACAAGGCAAGCACAAGAAAAACAAAATTTTCCTTTTTCTTGCACTTGTGATTACGTCGCTAGTGTGAAGCAGGCTTAAGCTAACTCAGCTTTCCATCCTTCCATGGTAGGTAAATGAGTACCAGCATCTGCTATGAACTAACCTGTAGGGCCAAGTTCTGTTCAAAAGCTGATTGTTTGGTTAAATTTTTAACCCATTGTTTTGTTTCCAATCTTACAGACTGAAATGAATTCTTTCTGTAAATTTGGGATTAACAAATTTTTTTCAAGGAAATTTTCAACAGTATTATACAGGGTTGCCACGGTCCTTGAAAATCCTGGAAAGTCCTGCAATTAGGGCAAAAAATTTCCAGGCCCTTGAAAGTCCTTGAATTTGGGTCATGGTCCTTGAAAATCCTGGAATATGCAAAAAAATTTAATTCTTTATTTCCAAAAAAAAAAAAACTTCGCAACTTCGCAAAGCCTGGTTTTTGTCCAAAGTGACCTGCCATTGGTTGTTTTTCATTTTCAGGATCAGCGAGTTCAGTAAAGGCTAATAATAAAGTTTGTTTCAGAAAAAATGTGTAATAAAGCATTCAGGTTTTAGTTGATAGAGAAGGTCCTAGATCTCCTTGAAAAGGTCCTGGAAAGTCATGGAAAAGTCCTTGAATTTCACATCAAATTAAATAGTGGCAACCCTGTATTAGAGAAGTGTCATTTATATTTTACAGTTTAAATAGTCTTTAAAGTCATTGTTTTTGTGGAAAATATTCATTTTAATGTTTTGCATCTGTTAGGATCTAAAGTTACGAGATGAAGAATGTGAGAAATTATCACGAGTAAGGAGTGAATTAGAATCAGAATTAGAGGATCTAACAGCAAGTTTGTTTCAAGTTAGTATCAATTTTAGAAATTATATAAAAAGTTGGATAATTCTTTAATGCAGTTTTATGAATGTGTCCTAAATATTTTTCTATAAATCTATCTTTCTGCCAGCCTATACCTACCTAGATCTAAGTACTTACCTTCCTAACTTCCTACCTTTAGTTTACTTAGTATCTATCCATCTGTTTGTCTGTCCATCCATCTGTCAGTCTGTCTGTCTGTCTATCTATCTAAAATATCTATCTACCTGCCTCTGTCTGTCTGCCTGTCTGTCTGTCAGCCTGTCTGTCTGTCTGTCTGTCTGTCTGTCTGTCTGTCTGTCTGTCTGTCTATTTATTTATTTATTTCTGATCAATGTTGTTTTTCCCTTTCCTGCTGAGTTCACACTGTATCAATGTTTTGATGCCTATATACCAATGACAACTTCTCTTAAGTGGCTGTTGTATTTCATTCATTTTTATCAATCAAGCATTTCCAAGCCCCTGATAGAGTACACCCTTAAGTAGATCTAATATTCTAATTTTTGTAAATTAAAGTGTTTGTTGTTGTTGCACAGGAAGCCCATGCCATGGTGCATGAGGCAAAGATGAAGCAAACAGCAGCAGAGAAGAAACTGATGGAGGCTACTAATCAGGTAATATCTCATATTAACAATTATAATGAATTATAATTTATATAACTTATAATTGATAATATCAAGGATTACAGGTAATGATAATTATGATCACATGATGCAAGGTTAACTAATAAAAAAATTATTACAGTAATGTATATAACATCTTAGTAACCAGTGTTCAATCTAGGCCGCATCTTTGTGTCATTGACGTGGAGAAAAATTTTGGATGCAAAATAAAACAATACACTCTAGGAGCATATATTTGTGCCAGCTCGTAGATAAAATGTGAAAGTTTTTGATTTTATTGAATTCTGACTGTACAGTATACGCAAGACTTGGCTTCTCAGTTCTAATTTTGAGCAGCCTGAATTTTGAGGCTACGAGCTGGCCCTTTTGCTCTCAGCGGCAAAATCAAAATGTATTGTCTAGCAGCCACTGTTCAGTATATCAAGTATTATATCAAATAGCCGAATATAGCCGCTGTCCAGTATATCAAGTATTACATCAAGTGGCTGAAGACCTCGACACAAACAAAAAAAACACGGGGCAAACCTAAACTTGTGCCGCGCTTCGCAGCTGGTACAAGTAATTATTGTGGGGTCAAACTGACACAGAGAAATGGACAACAAAAGTGAAAAAAGTTTTCTGTTACAGTATTACTTACCAGATAACAGGTAATGGATGAAACTGAAGGCAAAAACACAAACTATTTTAGGCTTTATTTGAAAGAAAATTATTTTGTAGCACATTTGGCGAGAATTAATTTTTGCCGTCCTTCAAAAGTTAAAGTCGTCCTAAAAATGAGCTCTACCATGGTAAGAAAAAGCCATTTAAATGTACTGTATTAAAAATAATTATTTTTCCTGAAAACAGTCTAGACAGTTTGTTTCCTTTGTGGCAAAAAAACAGACGAAATTTACAAGCACCTGAGTTGTTGCCTTTACTGATAAAAAAAATTTAGACTTGTTAAATATAACTTTGAAATCAAGCCGTGGTACCGATTCAAGTCGATGGTTTGTATGATGGTTCAGTAGACTGTTTCTGTGTCATTTCGGAGGAAGACTGGAGCTTACTTAAACATTTAGAATTTGCAGACACCAGTCCGAAATAGACTAAAGAGTGGATGACCTCAAGGTTTTGTCTGTTGAAGGGAAAGAACTTGAGCAATTTGATTTTGCCTCTGCCTTGCAGCTATGGAGAAACAAGAAAGAAAGGAGAATCTTTACAGACTACTGAGATAGTCTCATTTCTCCTCATTTCCGCCTTATAATCTCCAAAGTTGAAGAAGCAAACAACTAATAACTTTTCAAGTTATTAGTTTATAGCTCCTTGCAACTTTTACTTTAAGTGATACATCAATTTTTGAAATGTTAAGACAGTTAAAAAATATTTATGACAGTTTTCCCAAAGCATTGCAAAATGATACAAAATAGCTCCTTAACTTAGGTGACCCAGGCAATTTTGGAAATGACCCAACTTAATTTAATGTATGGGACATTTGACCCAGTTTGACTAATTTCTAGATTGAACACTGAATAACTGAGTGCGAGGTCTGTCTGGGAAAATATTGGCCGAAGGTCTTTCAAGTGAAAGACCGAGGGCAAATATTTTCCCAGACAAAATGAGCAAACAAGGTTATTAAGATTTTTATTAGTAACATGGCTTCAGTTTTAGGTCAGTAAAAGAGAACTACAATTGTTTTTTTCATGCTTGCACACTCGATAAATCAGCCCTGACCAATAACTTCTCAGCCCCGTGTGGGAAGTTATTGTTATTGCACAGGATTTGGTTATTGGCCCTTAGGAATTTGACATGCGGTGTAATACAATATTGTTACGACTCAATTTTTTGATAGGTTGATGTTTTACAAGCGGAAGTATCAGCACTTAAGTCCTTAGTAATATCAACTCCCAGCATGACGGGAGGGTGGAGACGGCACAGCGCTGAAAATGTTGCAACATGTGTAGAATGTGGTCAGTACAACTGTGATGGTGTTACTCGTGGTGCCAACAGAATGGTATCCAGTGTCAGAAATCAACCTGATGCTTTGGATGAGAAGGAAGTAGGTGAAAAATAATTATGTTTGTATTAGTGAGTGACTCCAGTTCGTACTACAGTATATACCTACAGAGTTTCATGCTTACCTTGCCATCCCCCCTTAAATTCATTAAGAAAGTTTCTATTATATACCTACAGAGTGTCATGGTTACTTTGCCACCCCCCCCCCCCCTCAAATTTATTATGAAGAAAGTTTGTATTATATACCTACAGGGTTTCCTTATGGCCACCTTGCCATCCCCACTTAAATTTATTAACAAAGTTTCTATTATATATATACCTACAGAATTTCATGGTTACTTTGCTCCCCCCCCCCTCCCCCTTAAATTTATTATGAAGAAAGTTTGTATTATTATATATCTACAGAGTTTCCTCTTGGTTACCTTGCCATCCCCCTTAAATTTATTAAGAAAGTTTTTATTATATATCTATACAGAGTTTCCTTATGGTTACCTTGTCATCCCCCCTTAAGTTTATTAAGAAAGTTTGTATTACTATATACCTACAGAATTTAATTTATAAATACCTTTCCATCCTTAAATTTATTAAAAAAGTCTTTTCTATCGTTTTGATTAAATGGTTTTGTAACATTAAAACAAAGTTTGTGTGGGAACTACAGTAGTCACTATACAAGGAAGATGGCTTTGCTAATATTTTGATTTTTTGCCATATTGGATTCTGCTACAATCTCTTTCTTTCGCTTATGTTGTTTTTTTGGAAACTTTTTGTTATCTTTATGGCTCCCAAGCGTAATTGAGACTCTTCTGGTGGCAGTACTTCCAAGAAAAGGAAAAGGCACTGAGAACATGAGAGTGCTTCTCAAGTTTTTTGTGGCATGTGCTGGGAGTGTGTGTGAGGTCTTTACTAAGTCACTTTAAGTGAGTAAGATTGTGAGCCAAAGACCAAACTTTGCTTAACTTGTAGTTTTCATAATCTGAATAAAATGGCCAAGTCCAAGGGTTTGTAAACAGTGAGCAAAATCTTGTGATATTTTCAACAGACAGATGAGAAAGCCTTTGGGCATTCACATCAGCAAAATTATGAATCAAAAAAATCTTTAAACAGAGCTATTAAAAACATCAAAATTCATTCTATTCAACCAAAACATGATTAGTCTCAAACTATTGTGTTCTCTGTTGATCAGAGAATTACCCATTAGGTGGGTAGCTAGCTAAATCATTTACGAGCTAAGTGGCCCATGGACCTGGCGCTTATCTCTGGTTTCTGTAGCGTTAAGCGGATGAGAGTCTTTCACTCTCCCTGGACGGGACACTAATCCATCCCCGGTTAGCTACCAGCATATGCGCTGGTACTCATTTATCTACCCTGGAAGGATGGAAAGCTGAGTTAGCTTAAGCAGGAAAGAAGGTTGCACAAATATTCAAATCTTGGCAGAGCCTGGGATCGAACTGGAGACCTTGTGGTCAGTAGGCAGAGATTTTACCACCTGTGCCAACCATGCCCGCCCATGTTTTAGTTAAGTCTAGTTTAATTTTCTTCAAAACTCATTCAAACATCATAATTTTATATCTCATATAATTATTTTTTAAAAAGCGTTCTCTTTAAAAATTTAAAAAAGCCTTTAAAAATTGTAGGGTCTAGTGCAAAAACAACTTAAGTGACTTTTTATGAAATGCTAAATTCTCCCAAGGGTTATGAAGAGA
>JANCMA020284860.1:0-12258 GCA_024336925.2 Zoanthus solanderi | reverse complement strand
TAATGTATTGTCTTATATTATATTGTATATCATTGTAAAGAGTGCAAAAAATAAATCTGAATCTGAATCTGAATCTGGTTTTCGGTCAGGCCAACAGCACCCCCGTTTCCCTTCACTAACGCATTGACTTGCTCGTGAGCCTGATCCAGTGCAATGGCTGAGAACACTCGCTGGGTTTTATGCACTACAAACGCTCCCTTACTGAATTGCTGATACACTTCAGGATGTCTTGTCTCCAAGGAGTACATGTCTCGGATATGGACAGGCAGCCAGCGGGCATAATTGACATGATCCATAGCAAACACCCATGGCACAAAATTTATGAGGGACTCACGATACAGGTTAAAATCGCCCACTCTAAATGATCTCACCAACTGCATTACGGATAGCTCGAGCGACAGTACTCTATACCAGTACAGAAACTGTGGATGTTCTTCGCACATTGCATCAGTCCACTCACTGAAAGAAAGAGCTTCAGAATTGCTGTCCCGCCCTTCGAGGTAGCTGCAATAAGCTTTGGACAGCAGGATATAAAGACTTGCAGCTGTCACTTGATGGGTCCGTCTGGTCCTTGTCAAGTAAGAAGCATGTATAAACGAGTCAGCTACTCCCGGAGTTGCAACCTCAGCTTGGGTAAGAGCACTTGTCCATCCACTTCTGTCCAACCAGTCGCCAAGAATCTTAAATGATACGTTCTCAAGGTGCATACCACCAAACATGGGTAAAAACTTGCGCTCACCATGCGTTGCTGGCCAGTTCATTGAATATGCTTGGCAACTGCATACAGTGGTTGGTCCAATGCTGCTACTGGCAATTGTCCTGGATTGAGATGCTCGATTACAGCTTTGATCAAATTCATAGCATGAAGAATCATTGATACAGAATGATCAAAAACAAGAAATATGTTATTACCGGATGCATGAGCACTAAGATCCGGCAATGCTGCAAGTAACCTCTCTTTTAATCGAGTTGAATTAATCTTAAGGGATGACTCCTGAACATTGAGATCTTGAAGTTTTGCTGAATAGAGTTTAACCAAGTCTGCCAGTTTAAATGTCATTACAGTTCGCTGGTTCCGAAATTCCTCTAAGTAAGAAACCAGTTCAGCAAATACAATTCCATGCTTGGCACCAATGATGTTTTTGTTAGACATTTCATCCACTTCAATCTGTCGTACTTCGTTGTACAGTTTTGCCAGACACCTTGCATGGTATTTTGCTTCAATGGCCACCATGTCGTCAGCTGAGAGCTTTGCAAGAAGATCGTTTCTTTTCAGTTTCACAGCATTTTCCCGAACTCGTCAATCTATTTCAAAGGTTAATGCTCTTCGAATGCCTTCGGCGACCCCACTTGACTACAAAAGAAACAAACTTCATTTTTTGATTTGTTAAGACTGCCAACGGAACTGGTTCGTCTTGTCTTTGGAGGACTGCAGTGCGATGCTTTTTCATCAGGAAGTTTGCGTTTCAGTGCTCTCTTGAGCTTGGAACTATTTACTTGGTCTTTACATGATTTGTGCCAAATGGTTTCGTTTCGTTTCAAGGTGTTGCAAAGACCCCTGCCATCGTCAAGCTTACTCAGATTCAATTCAAATGGAAGTTCTCCAAGTTCACTGAATTTTTCCAAATTTTCTGCCATACTTTTATAACCTGCTCCAACAACCGTTCTTTCCGATTTGGAAGGACATTGTACATTTTTATTAGTTTGTTTCTGGCATAAGATACACAAATTCCAATCAATATTTTTCTCTTCTCCAGCTGCTTGGCTTGTGGCCGTTGCCATCCTAAATCAAAATATGGCACTATGATAATTTGTTTTCAAGGTTATAATTTTTCTGCGGTATTAGCAAAATATCTCTCTCAAGCAACGGAGAAAGAGGACAAAAACCAATTCCCTATTATTAACAGTGCCACGCATTTAGCCCTTTAAGACTTTGTATATTACTAACTGGCATTAGCACCATTCCCGGATTTTTTTCGCGAAACTTTATACATTTTTAAATTGGTTAATATTACAATAATGTCATGTTAAGTAGTGCTTCTTTCATTTATACTTTTTGTCATTCATGTTTTAGATAATCGCGAATATAGGAAAAGACAAAAACTAGGCTAATGCATCACAACATAAATGCTTTTACAACAAAAGAAAAATCGAACAAGTTCATTGTAACAAGAAATTCATTTTGCGGTGTTTTGGGAAATATACAATTTATTATTTTCTTGTTTTTCTGGAAATACTGTTGCAGTTTCTGTTTAACTAATTCTATTTTATGTCCGTATATCAAAAAGGAAGAAAACTTACCTGCTAGTACATGGGCGCCGCCATCTTGGATGGTAGCACATTAGGACTGGGTGCGAGAAATAATTTTTAAATAAGAGGGTAGGGGAGGGGTGAAACTTTTAACTGAACTTAAACAAAACAGTTTTTATGATTTAGGATCTTGGTAGAAAATGTTGATAAATGTTTTAGAAATTGTACAGTATTAATGACCGCCTGCAAAAGGATTTTTCTAGCTGTTTAGGTTAACTGAAATAAAATCTGGTGTTCTTTGCCACGCGACTACACACGTGACAAGTAATCCAAATAAACAATTCTAGTCTGTCTTGTCTAAAATAATATACACAAACATCTGAAACCATTTCAAATCGATTGTCCCCTCTTATTTTTTCACATAAATCAAGTTGCGCATCATTTAATACTTTCCCTCGTTTTCATGATGTTTCAAATTTCGCCCCGCCCATTTCCCCCTTATATGCAATTTTTTCGGCTGGCCTTACATCAGAAATTTTTTCTCATATTTATATGTACATGTATGCCAAGTTTGGTGGTTGTATCATAAAACGAACGTTTGAGGCATTTTTTCGCCCTTAGCAATACTATATATGCCACAATAAAATTACTCACTACTGAGTCCTATAATATCCATTTCTCTGTTCCAGAGTGACCCAAGTTAAACTTATCCAGTTAGCCTATCCATTTCCTTGTATGAGTTTAATAAAAAGTATAAAGATTTTAAAACTATTTATTGGCAATACAAACAACTGCACAGATCTTTCTCAGAATTCACAAACCATTTCAACAGGGTGGTAAAAGAGTTTACTAATCCTGTTTCATGGGAAATAAGATAATAATTTCAAAAGTTACAAAAAATATGTTTGGCATTCAAAGGGTTTTCAAGTATCATTGCCCTAGTTAATGGTGTTATTTAATATTTCATGGCAAAATTATACATTAGAAAAGCAAATTATGCTACACAAAATAAGTCTTTACTACCCTGTTTAATTTTGACAAACTCTTCATTAAAGACTGTACTGTAAACATGATAGAACTACTTACATATCCAGATCCAATAGATTCATGGTCTTTGAGAAATGGGTACTTGTGCACCAGGAGCTGCACCACTGCAGTTAATTGGGCTCTTGATGGATACCTGGTACCAAAGTAAAGTCCTTTAATTTCCTTCACCAATAAAATGTTACATTTCATAATTTTAAAATATTAATTTAAGTCAAAAAGAAAAATTATAATATGCAAAATAAATTATCTATAAATATTTACAACAAAATTTCATTACGCAATACTTATGACAGACCCCAAAAGATCTAGTATTTTACCATTGTTTTCAAAAAATAGAAATACCTCCAGTCTATCACAGAGATAAGATGTCATCGAAACGTCGAAATATATCCGCGTTTGCTTTTCTGATAAATGGAAGAAGTTTGAGACATCTTTGAAGGGAAAAAGAACAGGGAACCGGGGGAAAGTTTTAAAAAACGAGAGGTTGACGGTACAGCGTTTAAGTGCCGAAGTTTCAGGTTCATTGCAGAAGTACTCGCGAATGGGATTTCGTGAATTCGTCCCTTATGAATTTGAAGAGTTAACCGTAGACAATGTGAAAGAAGCATGTATACAGCATTTCGGAAGCGTGCTTGAAGAAAGAATGGAAGTGATGGAATGTGACGTCCTTGCAGGCGAACAAGGGCCATCTTGTACGTCAATGGATCAAATGCCTCATCCCACCAAAGTCATCCACGTGCGCTTCATAGAAGCATCGCGTGCGGCAGAAAGGCTTTCACAACAACGAAAAGATATCAAGTAACCAAGAAAAAATGTCTTACCGGCGGCTAAACGAGTGAAATTGGCCACGTGTTCTGCACCATCTGAAAAACAAGTCCCAAGTCAGGTTTCGCGATACCCAAAGATTCTATCAGTGCTTGACATGTTAAAGCTTGGGAAAGTGATAGAGGATAAGTATGAACTGATTGAACTGGACACATTTGACATAAGACATGAAATGGTGTAATAAGCCATTTTCTGCGGAATTTGCCATTGACAAGGATTCTTTTGGCACAGAAGTTTTTCGCATGGCTTTCAAGGCAACGTCAAAAACACCAGGATTTAGGGGTAAAACCTGGGTGGTAAAGAAGTTCTGATGAAATCCTTAGATGTGATAAAGGAATTGAAACAAGATGTCGAGCAGCAAACCAAAAAGGATGTGCAAATGCACATGCTCGCTCAGAATATGTGCCTGAAGCTAGAGCAAGAGCTCAAAAGGGATTCTATTCTAGATTTGTATGGCCGAACTCTAATGTATAACAAGACTACATGGGAAGGCTAGCCAGTGAACCAGAAGATTGCCAGTGGGTGACAGTTGAAGAGTTCATGGATGGAGAATTTACAAAATATATAAACAATTACGGTGTACTCTGTGGGGACAACACAGTTATTAGGCAGAAGTGTGAAAGTCTTACTCATTTTTCATATGAGAGGTATTTACGTGAGCGCATGGTTGTTGACATGCAAGGAAGTCGCTATAAGCTGTTTGACCCCGAAATTGCCAGCAGTACATTGCAGAAGGATGAAGAGGTACTATTTACAGCTGGAAATGTTTCGAAGCAAGCCGTTGCAAGCAAATGCTTTCCAAGTCTCAGTACCATAGGCACAAGCAAATGTACTACAGTAGGCGCCGCTTATTATGACCACGGATAATATGACCAACCGCTTATTATGACCAATTTGGTACGGTCCGGAATTTCTCCATTTAAAATACACCACTTTCACGGACCGCGGCCTGGTGGTTTCTCTGGGAACTGGGTCGAGTTTTGGGGTGTAAGAATTTGCACGCGGCTATAAAACACCTGCTCTACAATGGAGTTGACAAGAATATCTGGAATGAAAGTGGATGAATTAAAGCAATTTCTGCGTCTTCGTGGTCTTAAAATTAGCGGAAGGAAAGAAGAACTAGTTGCGAGAGTGTTTGTTGCACTGGAAAACAATGTTCCTGTTGTGAAGACTGCCGAAGAAGTGGAATCAGAAATAGCTAACGAATACAAAGCAAAGTTAAATTTTTTGAACGGTGACCAGATTCCAGACCCATTCAAGTTGGACAAAGGTTGGCTGGATGAAGAAGAAGGAATACGTTATTGGCCTGTTACACTTTACATGGATATATTTAATTTTTTAGCCTTCCATCCAAATGAACTCGCAAGTAGCGATCTCAGTGATTACAAGACATCAAAAGCGTACAGCTACTTTTCTCAAGGATGGTTGGCTCCTCTTCATTTTAACAATATCAATGGAAACAGCAAAGTTTGTTTGCTAATGGGATCATGCAAACCATCACAACGAATCAATGACCCGCCTCATAAACTCTGGATATGCCTTGAAAAGCAATCTGGCAAAATATTACGCTCCCATTGCACTTGTATGGCAGGTCTATCTCAAACTTGCAACCATGTTGCTGCTGCTCTTTTTCGCATCGAGTCAGCTAGCAGGTTAGGTTTGAACAACCCATCATGCACTTCAGCTGCTTGCACATGGTTGCCTAATAATAAAACTGTTGAACCAGTAAAAATAAGGGACTTGAAATTGAAAAGAGAAAACTTTGGAAAACGAGGGAAAAAAGAGACAGAGTTAAATTCTATGGAAAAGAAAAGGTTTAATCCTATTGCAAAATGTTCTTATAAACTGGATCTTACTGCTGTTGCATCAGCTTTGAGGACTGTTTGCAAAGATTCAGATTCAATTCTTTTCTCAGCATTACCCAAAAATGACTTAAGATCTGTTGAAAATAATGGATCTTTGGAAAATGTGGAAACTCTTGACCAAATTTTGCAGGATTGTGTTTGCAAAGAGGACTATTTAAAAAAACTCACTACAACATATACTGAGATGAAAATAATAACTATTGAGAAAATAACAAGAGGTCAAATTAACAATGTTACTTGGTCTTCGTTTAGAAAACATGCAATAACTGCATCCATTGCCCATGATGTTAACACTCGCTACCTGACATTGCAAAAAAACGCTTCCAGTAGTGATCAAATTGATCTCACAAGTATCTTCCACAAAATAGCAAATGAGAACCAAATAAACCCAGATTTACCTGCCTTGAAGTATGGTAGAAACATGGAAGATGATGCCATTGATACTTTTTTTGACATTTTCAAAGGGAGTCATAAAGGTGCAAGAATTCACAAATGTGGTTTATTTCTTGCAAAAAATGCTCCTTTTTTAGGTGCAAGTCCAGACAGGATAATTGAATGCTCTTGTTGTGGGAGGTCATGTCTCGAGGTCAAGTGCCCATTCTCCATTCGCCATACAACTCCAACAGATTCAAGCATCAAGATTTCATTTCTTACAACTCACACTGGAAAACTTGCACTGAACAAAAATCACAAGTATTACACTCAGTGTCAGATGCAGATGGCATCAACTCAATTATTATCAAATTACTTTTTTGTGTGGACTGCCCATGGGCATTTTTTAGAGAAGGTGGTTTTTAATAAGGAGAACTGGCAAATATTACAGAACAATTTGACAAACTTTTATATCAACTACTACATTCCCTCTTTATTTGACTAATACAAAATCACTCTACATTTTTTGTGTTAATATAATCTTTATGAATTATTTTATAGTTGTGTAAATGCATTGCAATGCAAATGTACTGTTGTTTAGTTAAAAATAGTATAAGAACTGAAAATAAAGAATATACCCACTGACATTAAAAACATGCATGACTATAAATCCTTTTGTAATAATGTCAGGGATTATATCAGCAAACAAAATTTTTCATAAATTCTATCTCTATTTACAAAATTTTAAAAGTATTATTCACAATTTTTTATCATGTATTTCATTCAGGTTAATTCACGTTTTTATGTATATATATGTATGTATTTTGTTGTATATCACATAACAATTTGTTGAGTATATTATAAATAAAAAATCACATGATCTTTCGTACAATTCGTAATTAATAGGCACTCATTATGTTTTCAAAATTCTCAAATTAAAATTCTCCAATAATATTATTAGGCGCTCATTGAATTATGGTTTTCTTACATGTGATTAGTTTTATATATTTCTGAGTAGTCATCATTGCCAGTATTGATACTTTGTGGTTTATATATACATACATACATAAATATACAATGTGTCCTTCCGGTTACCACCATAATGGCATATGTGTATATATCTATAAGATTAGATAGTAGATATACTACAACAAAATCTGTATTATTAATATTATTATTATTATTATTATTATTATTATTGTAATTGTTATTGTTATGAAATAAGGATATATAAGACTGTTGTGAAAATATTTGGAAAAGTGCTTTAAATATTACCAAATTAAGGAAAAATGGAGTGGGCTTATGTCAGGATAGGGGGGGTAGGGGGTAGGGGGGAGCTTAAAATCAGATGAAGATGTTTACAGGAATATAGACCTATAATAACTTGGTGGGGCACATCTATTGCAATTTATGGTACATTGTTTAAGCAGTAGGTTCTTGAAAAAAAAAGTTTCTAAACAATTTTTTGTAAGCACTTCATTGGGTACTCTTATTATTTCTAATAAGAGGTGGTTGAATGTTACATATGGCTGCACAAACCCTAACAATGTCATCAGAAAGTGGCAACAAATTGATTGGCATAATATTCTTGAGAATTTTGAACTCCTTCATTCTGTTTATTGCTCTTTCAACATGAATTCGCAGATTAGCAACTGATTTTGTTCTGGCACATTCTGCTGATGTCATCTGGGATTTCACTCTTGCTCCAGGTGGCACATTTAATGTGCAATAGTAGAAAAGCAAGTCCTCTCGTATCTGGAAACCTCTGTCAGCCATCACTTCATCACCAGGATCCAAGTGCTTATAAAATCCACTGTCACTGCAGATAAATTGGTCAGATGCTCTACCACCATAGCAGTCAGACAAGCTCATTATATAACCATTGGGGGAAATTGCAATCAAAAACTTTATAGTATTATGTTTCTTGTAATCAGACCATGTAGCTGCTTGTACATGCAAGGATTTTGACCTTTCAATAAAAATCTCTGTACAGTCAATTATACATCTGGTCTTTGGATTGGTTTTCTTAAATGGAGCTGGCAAATTTGAGCGAATGACATCCCTTGGCAGCCACACAATTAATGCATTCCCTAGCAACCTTGCTAACATTTTGATCCAAGTAGTAAATATTTTTGAACAAGTACTTGAAGAAATACAAAATCTGTCAGCCAGATCTTCATTCATGATGCCAAGTCTAAGTCGCATTAGAACCAAGAGAAACTGATCTTTTGGTGCTACCATTTGTTTTCTCCTAGTTTTCAAAAATTTGCACTTTGACGGTGAAGGTGATTTTTTGCCTCTCCAATAAATCATTTGGGGAATGCATGGCTTTAAAAGATCAAATATAACGCTGAAAACAGGAACAGTTTGCAAACCAGTATAAAATTTCATCTTTGCATCCGATTTGATGTGCCTCCACGAAAATGACTTTGTTTTGGACCTTTCTTTCGAAGTCTTAGAAATCTGTTTAGAAAGTTCATTAACCTTTTCAAAAATTTTTTCATTCTCTGACTTATAAGTTTCTAATTTACTCGATAGAGCAGCAACTTTTGACTCTAACTCACCACATTTTATACAAAATGAGCTTGTTTGCGCTGTATCGTTTTCAACATCCATTGAGTTTTCAACATCTATTGAGTTTTCAACATCCATTGAAGCCGGGAGCGGTTCGGCACAACCATCAACATGTGTTGCTCTACACTGGTCGTCCTCCTTGACTGTACGAGGCCCGTGAACTTCTGCACGACGAAATAAAACTCTCCTCGTTTTTTTTATTGCAAAATGATAGCCTAAATTTAAAGTTGGGTCTGGATTTTTAACAGTTGGATATCCATCGACGAAATGCTTCGAGCATACCATATCACTTTCTCCTGGAGTCCACGCTCTGTTCTTTTCTGTTACCCTCTTCATGCGATGAATCCAAATTTTCCGTCTTTCTGAGTTCATCAATTTACTTGGGAAACGGTGCAGCGTAAAAGGTCTTGGGCATGGACAGTTTTCATGAAGAAAACCTTTATGTTCTACACATTCTTTTTTCTTCCATTGTTTTAATCTATAGCTGCTATTTCGACAACCAACAACGGCACAGTTTCCACTCACCATGATAACAATTCACTCTAAGCAAAGGTTAAACTCTCTAAGAGTTATTCAGCAACAACTTATTTTCACTCGGATAAAAAAAAAAACATACAGTATAAAAGAAAAACGCAGTTATATCTCTCCGCTTCGAAGGTAAACAGATCACACAAACTGCGCCCCGAAGAATTTTACACCCCAAAACTCGACCCAGTTCCCAGAGAAAACACCAGACCGCGGTCCGTGAAAGTGGTGTATAAGAGTCAAATTATAAATTTTAAGTGGGCGAAAGTTTCAACATAAAAGTCGCAAATTGAATGTTTTAATTTCCTAAAAAGGAATACGATAAAACTGTTGTTCAAATACGAATGCCTAAAAATATCCCTAAGAATCGAATTCCACAGGAAAATATCAATCGTTTCGAAATAAACGTTTGAACTTGCTAATATCACGTTGAAGAACAAAATATTTGAAAGTAATGCATTTCTCTAAGTGTCCTTTTCTACAAAACTGCCTGACGTATTTAGCACATACAATAACCCAAGAAAGTACCTAGTACCAGTATTTTTATCTTGTCGCTTTCTCCGGCTCCCTAGTACGGCTCAGTTGAATTGCTTTCATTGTCAATCTCCATTTCAAGTATGTTTGTACTTTTCAGTTAATAAGTAGTATTTAATGTTTGTGCTTCTAAATCTTGAGAATACTGAACCAACTCGTTCCGCTCGAAATACTTGCAAAAGACGGTAAAATTTCACCAAAAACGATCTTTTCCAACATGGACGATTTCTTCCCCGCTCTTTACTTGCAAGTATAGAATCAAGTATAGTAGACCCTATGCTTCTCTCGGACGAGTTCTGGAGAAAGTTTTTAAAATGATCGGTCGGTCGGTCGGTCGAAAAAGTTATGAACACAACTCGCTTAAGAGATCAATATGCGCGCGTGTGAGCATGTTTTTATGCTACAAAAACCTGACTTTCCACTCATCATGACAAATAATTTTGCATAATATTATTTTCGATTGGGCTCTCCACAATCATGAGCAAAAACTGAGATTACCCGTGCATGCCCAGCCTCAACTTGTCATGTCTAAAATTTACTATGTAAATTTCGATTCCGTGTGAGTTTCCCGTTACAAATGATTTAAACTGATTTTTCCCAACGTGTGATTAAGAAATTACAATGAAAAAACTTGTATCCTCTAAATTTTAGTGTTTCCTTTGCTAAGTAATACTTAGTTTGAAAAGTGGTACGCAGTACATCAAAAAAAAATTCAGCATATTTGAAGTAACAAGAGAAAATCAACGTATTTGAAAAAAGTGTTTCTCAAGGAGAGGAAGTATCGAAATAAATGTATAAAAACTAATAAGGTGGTGGCTCCTTAAAGAGCCATTTTTTATCTCTGAAAATCAGAGGGCCCTCCTCGATTTCGTAAATTGGACTCGCAGTTGTTCCAATCGACGAACTGGTAGAGCTTCTTTATCGTCACCAAAAAAAGAAGGGTCTTTACCTAAAAAGGGCTTCAGCAAAACTGGAAAATCGATACGTCTTTCAACTCGACTTCAACTGACAATTTTGAGAAAGCAGGACTCAAGTCCGGCTCGCTCAAAATCCTTCTTCGAAGCCAAGAAGAAAGACTTGCTGAGGGCCTTTTTACTCATCATCATCATCAATCCAGTTTTGATCCGGTTTTATCCCCGTAAACGAGGGTGGCCGGATTTACGCCACTCTGCCAGCAACCTCTCCCACTCCCACTCTCCATCTCGCTCGATTCTTTGCATCCTCCTTCAAACCAACACTCGTACTCTCCTACTCTCCTTCTCCACTTGCGATCTCCATGTCTTCCTCGGTCGTCCTCGCTTCCTCTTTCCCTTCACTTCAAACTCCATGCAATGCCTTCCTCAAAACATGAAACAAGGGAAAAGAGCGCAGTTTACTGAAACAAGAGAAAAAGAGCGCGGACGACATCGTGATGAACATTGATCTTTGTGTCTGTCATCACTGCGCTCTTTAACCCTTACTCCAGTACCAGCTGCAGCCTCTCCCTAGCATCTTCCAACAAGCACGGAGGTATATCAGGACAGCCAAACTGTTCTCTTAACTGCACTGGTATGTGGTGTGCAGGTTTCCAGGTATTTGTTTCAGCGGGCTAATCCATCCACTTAACGTAAAAAAAATTCCGTCTTTCCCGCTTTTAACCGCTTGCAGACCAGCCGCTAAACAATGTATTTGTCGGGCAGTATTGGTTTTGCCATAGATCTTTCCCAAGGCAATGTAGGATACTTTGCATAAAATCCTGGCGTAAACGTTCTTTTTTTAGTTTCCACGGTAGATACGGTTGCAAATGAAAGACTGTTCAGTGCTTGCACGAATATTTATATCAGATTAATAATATAAGGCCGGATCGAGATTCTCCAATCAAATTGTTTTAGAATTGTTGACCAATCAACGCTCACTTGAAATGTTGCAGTTTGAATTTAATTGTAATATAAATAAACTTCATGTACCGGATTGAAATCCACAAATAAAAGCGCAGATTACACGATAGAAAAACTGAACACTTTAAAGCATTAACTAATAATAATGGTCAATTTTCAGCAATCGCTAATCACATTAGTTCGAAAGGTCATCGTATTAAGTGGGATCACTTCCAAATTTTAGCTTCTGGTAGTTCTGATCTACAGCGTAAAATTATAAAAAACGTTATTGATCCGAGATTTAAAGCTTGCCATGAATGTAAGTATTGGCATTGAAAATCTTTCTCTTTATTAATTTGTTACTTATTTATTATTTACTAGTTACCAGTATTCCGCATCCTGTTTTAAAT
>JANCMA020284749.1:0-12260 GCA_024336925.2 Zoanthus solanderi | reverse complement strand
TCAATAATTTTCAGCCGGCTGCACTTTTGACGTCATTGATTCAAGATGACGAATTATGCGTGTGGTTTTAACCAATCAGAAACGGGAAAATATTTTGAATGAATAATAATTTTTTTTATTGAGAACAAACTTAATAAATAAGAACGGTGAGGCTCACTGAATCGCCTAAAAAATGAGAATTAATTAAGAACAATCTGAGGCTGAAATGAAAAAAAAACTTGAATAACAAATATGAAACACTATGTTTTCACAAACTGAAATACTGAAGATACTGTCTGCCTCCAATCACAAGAAAAAACATAGCATACAAGAACACCTAAGGTCGTTATAGTTGATTTTCAGAATTTAATAATAAATGACCGTCAGGAACAAAATAAAAACATTTTGAGCCTAAAATTGCCGGAAAAAATAAGAACATCGAACCCGAGCAAAATTTTACTGGTTCATAAATTGATAGAAAAAAAAATGTATCAGCTATTAATATCCTGTCTGGTAACAGTATCTCTCCGTATTAGACACAGAATCTTGTTGCAAACTGTTCAGTTCGGACGAAGATAAATATTTCAAATATATAATTATATATATAAATATAATTGAGTTAAGTTTTAGTAAAAACAGTTTACTTTATCGAAAGGGCAACATTTTCAGATTTTTTCATCAAAGGCAGCCAAGTAAACAAGTTTCTGATATAAACAACGAGTGAGTGGGCTCGTGCAAAGCATATTCTTTGTGTTAAGCTGTTTCTATGGAGCTTGGAGTTTTGCCATTTTCTAGAAATAACTGGTTTGTTTCAGATATTAGGATTCGTAATCATATATTACTGAAATCTTGTTGCAAACTGTTCTCTTCAGACACAATAAAACTTCAGATTTGTTATAGAATTCGTACTGTTCCTTTTAAACTCATTCATTGTGAAGCAGTGGATGGGTTGATGGGTAAATCTGTGGACAGACTTCCGTGAACAGCAGGAAGTAAATGCGGCCTACGTCTATAGATTCAAGTAATTTCCGGTTACTGTACTGAGAAAAGGAAGAGAAACACATGGAGTATTTGGTTGGATTCGAACCCTGGATCTTCGCTTTGCCAGTCAGACGGCGTCCTAACCGCTAGACAATACACGCCCGTATTCACATACCCAGTGGTGAACTAAATAACCGCTGACCAATTTCAAATTTATTTCTAATCAAGGAACTTTGCATATATTATAAACAAAGTTCGACTATAGCTTAAGAAGACGCGTCATGGATTACTAAAATGTTGTGACAGAATTGATCATTTATTACTTGTTATAATTAAAGTAAAGTGTGGAGAACACTCGAGAAGCCAGAGAAGCACTAAGCTTCGCCTCTTGCTTCTCATTACGCTCCTCTCATGCTGTCCAAACTTCCAAACATGGACCATTTCTTTTATAACATAGCCGACCATTTCGTATCAAGTTTACTCAACCACTGCAATTTATTGAGTCCTGATATTATTTTCTATTGTTTCACACAAGCGGCAAACCAGTTTTTCAAGTAGTTTTTAATGGAGAAATAAACACATGCAGTAAATTTAAATCGTTTCACACAGAAAGCAACTTTGAATGCATAATTCTCCTAAATAGAGTGAAAAACGCGCATGCTTGATACGGAAACTCGATCATGTGAAACGAGCCCGTAAACCATTAAAAAGTATGTTTTGTTGTTTAAAGAAAAGTTGAGAAGTTCTTCATCATAGTTTTCATCCATTTTTCTAGAAAGTCTGAAATCCTCAACTCCGCGAGCGTACAAACTTGCCCGCGTCACATTTAGTTGCACGCCCGCGCATATGTTCAGATTTGGTGCACTTTCACGGGTTATGCGCCATGTACCAAGTCCTAAGTTACGTCATTACTTCTAATTACGTTATTGACAAAAGGGTATTAGTTTCCAGTCCCTGCTCTTGAGAGTTGGGAGTTCGTGTGTTCCAACGTCTTTTACTTGTAGTATCGCTCAGGTGATCTTCTAAATCTTCTAAACCAAGTTTCGGCTCGTTTGAAGAGCCCTCGTCAGTTGGAACACACGAACTCCCAACTCCCAAGAGCAGGGACTGGAAACTATTGCTATGAAGAAATCACGTCTGCGAAGATATACATACTTTCTAAACAAAAGGGTATTATTATCAATTGTTAGCAATCCACAGTATAAACAAGCTAGGATAATACGTGGGTTAGATGGGACAGTGGGGCAGATAAGACATTGGGACAGATGGGACATACAATTAGACGGTAAGACAAATGGGACAGATAAGAGAGTTGGGACAAATAAAGCAGTCGTGGGGGAGGTGTGGGTGGGAGAGTATGTATGTAAAGTTATCTAAAACTTTCAAAAGGTAGGAAACTACTGATTTTTTTTCTCCTTGGGTATGCAATGTAGAAAGATAACTTCGCTCGTGAATTTTTGTACGGGAACTACAGCTGAAAATTTTGAGCAAAAAAAAGCGTATTGTACTGTAGATGAACTTTTGTTGTATTTCCCGTTTGGTCAATTTCGCTTATGCACTCTCACTGTTTTAGTTTATACGGAAATAAATATTTTCTGTCATTTTAAAACATATATATCTGATAATGTTTTTAAAAGCAGAGGCTTTCACGACTCCTGTTATCAAATATCTACATTTTTTCCCCATTATTTCACTATTTTGTAATTTCCGTTCGTTTTTATTTTTTGCGGCTATTTGTTTTGCAATTTTCCGATTGTAATTCAGTACCATACCTGATGAAGGCTAGTATGGCTAGCCGAAATATTGTGTTATAAAACTTCAAATTCTACGTTATATTGGCTATTATTTTTTATTTATGTTTAAAACTTTGCGAGTCAAATTTGATCAATTTATAATTGATCCAACGTATACCGGCGGAATTGTTCTCCCGTGGTTATTCATTTAAAACTTCAAAATTTTTTAGGGATTTTGCCCGAATATCCATACCCCCCTCGGGACTTACATTGATAGATGCATAATAATTTCAAACCTATACCTTAATTTTAAAAACGTTTAACAAAAGCTACAATCTTGGAGAAATAATTCAGTTTTGTTCTTTTCTCGAAGGTTAAAAAAAAGTAGTGAAATTGAAAACACATAAAATGTTTTCGAAATACAAAATTCCAAAAATCACAGAAAAATCAAGCCACACAACTGAATACTACTGAGAAAAAGAAAAAAAAGTAAATACCACGAGCATCAAACTTATGATTGCATCTAATATTATATCTGATGTTGTATTTTGTTTTGTATTTGTTGTTTTTTGAATATCATTTTCTCTGTTTGCACTGGCTCCAATATGTAACTCCACACGTTTGTGCAAACTATTTGTAGTTTTGCTTTCTTTTACCACTGGTTTCTACGTACAAGTGCATTAGAAAATACAACCTTTCAATAATTCTTCAACCACGTTATGCGCCTTCCAATACCATGTTTTTTAACTGTATTGGAGGACGGCACCTTTTTCGAGAGTCTAGAATTTTTTCGTGTCGGCCAGCGGCCAAAATGAAACAAAACACAGCGATTTGAATTAATTAAGAAATCGTCATTAAAACCACAACTCAAAAAAACTCAAAAATACCAGCAATGAAAGAAGCCAAATTACAAGATATGAACACGTCCGGTGATCAACGATTCAATATAACAAATAAAAATACTACTGCAATATTCGACGCCGCCGGGCTTTCTGCTAACACTGTCTCATCTTATCATTGTTTTTTTTAAATATGCTGCTATGTTGTAGAATTTAAACTAAGTATTCAACATGTATTTACCCTCCCAATTGAGTTTGCCGCATGTACTGCAAATCTTGAAATTTAGTTCACTATATTTGAGCTTAAGTAACAAGTCACAGACTGTATAGAAGAGAAAAGTCCGTGAAATTATGGCCTGTTGACGTGCATGACTCACAACAAAAACAAAAACAAGTCTTAAAGGAGGGTCTGCGGTGTGAATGATCATTTTTGAGGTTAAAAAAAAACGCCGGTTTTAAAACGTTAGTGTTATAGTTATATGAAAGCATATGATAGAGCTTGATCTAATCCATCATAACTCAGTACCTTAATAAATATGTTTTTACTTGGGGATAGTCGTTTCTGTACTGTTGCTTTTTTGTTGCTCGATCAAAAGTTCAAATTTTACATTATAAGTGATATTTTAAAAGACTGTTGAGTGTTTTCTTCCTCTCTTGCTTAAAGGTAAAAAGATCAGCTTAGTTGTACAATGGTGCCAAATTTGCTCTTGTTTATAACCTTGTTAAGACACTTGGAGTATAGGATGATTTCTGCATGCATTTGTCTTGGCGTTTTGCCTAACCACGAATTTAAGCGAAGTATAGTTGGTCAAAGGTTGAAGATATCATGTATAAGTCTTGATTAGTTGAACAATTTTCAAGTTGCACTACTTAAGCAGGCACTATAGAAAGGTGCAAACAACTTAATGGAAAAATACATTGTAAAAAAAGACAGGGCTTTATCCAGTTTATTGACTTTAGCTGCATGCTTTTATAGGGGAAAGATCTCATGATTAAAAGGAATTATTTAAAATATATTTAGTTAAAACTGGTTTGTGACTTGACACTGTGTATCAGTATATATACATATACATATATATAATAATATATATATATGCATATATATATAGCTTCAAATGCCTCTTAAGAAGTTTAAAAGACGGACGTTTACAAGGTCAGACAGAATGAAAATATTCAGTTCATTCCAGTTTATCAGTCAGCTTGTCTACTGAACGATAGCTATAGACCGTAGTACATCACGACATGCGAAAAAACACTCCAACGGTTTGTCCATCTTTTTGGTGCACAATTTGTAAAACTGATTAGAAATAATTTTCACAGGCTGAGGATGGAATTCCTTTCGGCTTTTCTTCCAAATACCAACAACCCTGCATTTTAATATATACATGCTTTTTTTTATAAGAACCAGAGGCTCGTTGTTCTTAATTTTTTGGCAGCTTCATCCTTAATTGGTTTTTAATTTATTCTTGTTTCTTTGAGCAGTTTGAAATAATGAGAAATCAAAACAATAAGGAACAAAGCATGAAAAACAATGCTGATCGTCTGTATTCGTGTATCATTTGGGACAATTGTAGATATAATAATAAATTTAAATGGGAAACGGTGCTTCTGTGTTTTTACTGTGCACATCGCGAACGTAAATTACAATATTCATTTAAGTTTGAACTAGAAACATCTTCACTTTTTTTCAGCCTCAGCCTGAGTTTGTTCTTAAATTATTCTTAATTTTCGGCCAATCTGAGCCTCAATGTTCTTTTAAAGTTGTTCTTATAAAAAAAAAGCGTGCATAGATCCTGAATTGAGCCAATGTCTATCATACCACATGTCAAGAATTCAGTTTACTACAAAAACATTCTTGTTTTTTTTTTTATAATCATGTTTGACAACATTAGCGGAATTAGTGTAGAAAAATATTCAAAAACTCCTGTAAAAATAGAAAAGTCATCACGAAGAAGGCTAATAAAATGACTTTCATGCATTACAAAAACAAATGATGCCATTAAGTTGAGTTAGACTGATTTCCAAAACTAAGACAATCTTTTACTAGAAATGTGATGGTTTTACAGAAAACTACTACTAGATAAGTGTTTGGCTTTTCTCAAGACTATCAGCACACCGACTTGTGAAAGGCTGAAACTAGCTATTTTTGCAGAAATAGGGAAAAAAGTTATAGAAATTTCTTTTGATGCGTTTAATAAACAGCTCACTTCACAAAAACAGGGCTTCGCACCGCTAATCGAAACATCCAGCTGATCGTGACTTCGGAGTCCTGTAAAAATATCAATGTTGAAGTTTTCGCTTCAAGTAACAAACCTACTTATTATTCGCTTAATACTTTAATGTCTCTTGACAAATAATTGTATATCACATCCAAATATTATAACAGAAACAAAAAACTCGTTCAGTCGTAATTGTGATACAAATAATTTCATACGTCACAATTTCTGAGACAATTTTTCTTTATAGCCTGGGGCCGGTTATACATATAGTTCTTAACTGCTTTACAATTTTTGTTTTGGTAAGATAAAGAAACATTTGAGATATTTAACTCTTTAAAATTAACTGCTCTAAAACTTTTAAACAAAAATAAAACTTTAACAAAAGCAAGACGTGAAAAAGTTTGTCAATGCTTTTTCAGTTTGTTTCGTGTTTGAGCCTCATTTTATAATTAACGTGGGAGAAAATTTAGCTCAGCACAAAACTATAAAAGTTTGCCATTTGGTGGCTATTTCCTTGCATTAAGAATTGTAAACAAAATAAGAAAAAAGCTCTGCTTGAATACACAATATAGATTAATAAATGGTTTTCATTATGTTAAGGATACGTCGTTTTCCAGAAGCGTTTTTAAAGAGAAGTTACAACAACAAAATACAACTCTCAAGTTTGATAGCTAAATATTTTAGTCTTGATATAAAAATAGTAAAAAGCTACAAAACCACGCAGCAATTCAATCGTGAAAAAAGATTTAGTTTAGTTATTTATCTTGTTGGTTCCTGAACGACGCGTAAACATCAGTTTCCTTGAGACGTGATAAAAGTCAACAGGAATTGTAAATACGACATTTCAAACCGCGTCATAAAAGTCGTATAAAAGATGTCGCTTGGGGCGCTTCAATTGAATAACGCAAAACTTTAATTTTTGGTTGGAATTAAGTTATTCAACCTCAAAGAATGCTCTCCTCTGTGAGTTGCCGTGTTATTTAAAACACGATAAGAGGGTGCGGAAAACTTTTTTTTATAACTGGCATCTTATATATAAAAACAATCCACCCTTGCCAAAGGAATTTCAATACATCATCGTCGGAAGTACTTAACGGTTCTCTATCAAGTCAACAACTTGAAAACACGCAGCAAGCCGTCTTTCTTACCTTGTATTCTTTCTGAGGTTTATTGCGGGAAGTTTCAATTCAACTATAAGTATTGATTTAACGAATTGGCCACGATTGTACAGAAGACTACATGCTTGGATCACTTAACAATCTAAACAGTTTATTACTACAAGGTTGTTGAGATTGATCAGAAGCGCAAGTAATACGAAGTTGCAATTGTTGTTCCATACATATAGCAACTAGGAGACAGTTGGAAGAGGTTCGTAGTTCAACAAATATATCTTAAAAAACGAACCAAGAATCTCTGAAAGTGATAGGCATGAACTCTGAGTTAGTGAATTTAACCGAGCATAACGTGTCAGTGGCGTCTGATATTAGGTCACTAATGTCAATTTATCTTCATGAGCCAAGATGGCTCAGAATCTTCCGTCTCTTCCTGGAAGTGTTAATAGCAGTTTGTGGAGCGCTAGGAAACATTCTTGTCTGTGTAGTTATAACACGTTGCATTCGGATCAAAACACCAATTCATTTCTACATCCTCAATCTGGCACTTGCAGATTTGGGAATTTTGTTTTTTAACTTTCCGTTTGCCGTTTTAAAAGAAGAAAGTCCTACCTATTGGCCATTAGGGAAGGGGGTGTGCATGTATTTTTACCCCTTACTCGATGTGTTTTATGGTGTCTCAGTTTGGTCAATCACTGCCATTGCTATGGAAAGGTACAGAACAATAATTTCTGTGTCAAGAATAAAATTGAGACAGTCTTCGCTATTTAGAGACACGACACGAAAGTCCGTTTACCGACAGCTGGTCACAATATGGATCATGTCATTCCTAATCGTATCACTACCAATATTTTTCTTTGTTAATTACAACAAGCAATACAAGATTTGTTACATTAAGTACAAGAACTATGCTTTTGAACAAGCATACAACTTAAATATTGTCATTTTTTGTTATCTGATGCCCTTAGCGATTATAACATGGACTTACGTTTACATCGAGCGGTCTCTTCGACGGAGCAACAATTTTCACAAAGAAATGAATAGGAAAGTAGAGCCTAGCTCAACTTGTAGCAACGAAGAGTCGATAACACTTTGCAATACGTCTCGACTTAAACAAAACTCTAAAGTTCGTCGAATTTTAACACCTGTTCTTGTCGTATTTGCTGTAACGATGCTACCAGCTAACATTTTCCGTCTTACTTTGACATATTGGAGCAAGATTATGTTCGTCAAGTATTTTTATGTGATATATAATGTTTGTGTCGTTCTCTTGGTACTTAACTCAGCAAGCAATGCCTTTATTTACACGATAGTAAGCAAAGAGTTTCGTCGTAGCTTTATGAATTTAGTATCCAGAAAATAGTAAAAATGAACTTGAAACATCTAGTCAGTTCCGTAAAAATGTTTTATATATTGGATAAAATAGCTAAATTTCTATTGATGTTAAAAAATGAAAATGCTTTCGATCAATATGATCAATATGATCATCATTATCATAATCATAGGTACGCAGTTATTGGCATTAGTAAAAAGAGTAACAAGAAGAAGATATGTCTTACACAAATCAAGCAGTTTTATCAAACTCTTATAGTTTCAACTAAAGCACTGTCAGAACAATTGGTATTATCATTATTATTACAATTATTATTAAAATCATCATCATTATTATAGCTTTCTTATTTTATGTATCAATGTAAAAAATGGTTAAATATTACCACTTTTATTGATATTATTGTTATTGTTACTATAAATGAAACTTTATTATAGCTTTATGCAATATACAATCATAAATCTTGCTGCTTACAGGTAGTTTACAATCGTCTACTTGAATCGAACATGATAAACAAACACGTATACTGAGAGAAAATATAGTTATACAATCATGTTAATAGTTCATCAGTTCTGGACTGCACCCATCTTTGTTCCTGCTACAAATTAAAATATGTAATGCATGTGTGGTCCTAATTGCAATGTTCATGAATAACATACTTTTGATCTTTATCATATCAAAACCTAACTCTGTAAGCATTTTAAGCAAGCCTGACGATTCACTAGCAAATACCCCAAGAGCACTTATGGACAAGTTGATGAATGTAACGTTCTTAAATTGGCTATGAAAAACTTTTGTTAGTTCTTTTTATTTTTGTTTTTTTCTCGATAAATTAATTTTCAAGTTTGATTTAAAGCTAACTGATAGTTCGAGCACATAAAGACAGTTATCTGAGGAGGTTATCAGAAGGTCTGGACAAAGGCTTTCACCAGTTATGATTGAGGGACTTTTGAATTATGGAAGGTCAGCATATAGAGCAATACCTTTTACTACTTGAAGGGGCTTAGCCAGAAAATGAAGAATGGAGTCATGTCTCCAAGTAAATCTACCCTGAGTAAGATAGGTTTGACAGCCAGCTACCACAGAGTTTCAGGGAATAAACAGAAGGAACAATCAGCTGTAATTGAAGAAATTTTCCATTTTGCAAGGTTTTTTCTTGTTGGACGTGTGTTGTTTACATAACGAATCGTAAAGTTATAGATATTTTAGGTAATTTAGACTGCACAGATGACCAAATACTGTTTAGCTTAGGTAAGGAATTATTTATTACGTGTTTGAAGAAGAAGCCTTGGGAGACAAGATTGTGGCATAGTTTATGTTCTTGATTAGATCACGTCTTTAGTTGTTTTGAAGACATCATATTGGACATTTAATAATAATAATAATAATAGTAATGATAATAATAATAGTAATAATACAGTATTATCACCATCAACAATATTAAGAAAATACTCTTTACATAGTTCAATATTTACAATCTTCATTCTGACAAAAAAGTGACGTCCGAAACGTCAGGATTGTTTTTTCCCGTTTCAACAATTTAAATCAATTTTCTACATCTGATTCTTTAGAAACACCAATACAGCATTTAACCATCTTTGCGATATTAAATATACTGATTGTTAAAATAAATACACAGAAATAGAGAAAAAATTAAATTACATACAAAATTAGTTTAAAATTCAACTTAATCAAACAGACTTCTTTCATACAGGTAAATGGTACCCAAAAGGTCATCTATCAAAAATGCATGACTTTTTAGGTCTTTAAGTGTTCATATTTGGTACAATTATAGATTTATGTCTGTGATATATAGCTAATTGCTTAAATTTAGGAACTAATTAGTAGAAAAAGAGTAATATTGAAAACGTCATGTTTATGTTGTTTAATATATAACCATCAAGACAGTATAGTTGGTGCACACATGCTAGTCAGCTAGTAGCTAAATTAAAGCCATTAAAATGGGATGGCTGTTGTAACAATTGTGTTGTAAAAAGTGGCCTGTGGTCCGCCAGTATGTCAGCAGTCAAGTATTATGTTATATATGGTTATATTTCAACAATGACTTTAAGTTAGCAGAAGAGGATAACCTGGGGAACATTTAGTTTTTTTTAAAAAAGCTCTGTGGGTTCTTTTAAGTAAACTAAATTAACTATTCCAAAATGCTTTTTCTCTAATAACAGCATTTAAAAAACCTCTAAGTTTACATCGCTATTACTAACAGTATATAGTAATACACATAATTATAATTTTGGTAATATTATCACTTTTTAAAAATAGGTAGCCAATTTCAAGTTGACTTTTTGAGACTTTTACTTCTATAAAGGCCTCTGTTTACTTCTATTAATTTACTCTTAACGAGGAATGAAAACACTCAATCTGAAAGAGATAGATTATCTTATAACTGCTACGTTGTTAAAAAACAATGGTGAACAATATCTAATTTACCTTTTCTTTTTTAACATTCCTGAATGTAGTCTTAACAAAAAGTTCATTTTTCTCTAGCATTTGGTGGACCTTGATTTTGGAATCTTCGTTATTTTCTGCTAATAATTTTTCTTTCTCTATGGCATTTCCATTCACTGTGTAAGATATCCAAATTAGTTACGAATGGCAAATTACACATAAAGACACAAGCACAGTCTAGAACTTGACAATCATGACATTTCACTTTAATTTTCATCATGGAAAGTGAGCTGGACATTTTACTTTTATTGGTTAGCAAAACATTTTAGGGTAAGTTCAATACAGTTGTACACAAAGCGCTATGGTTGTTGTGGCAATAAAGATCAACGTCAAGTATTGATAGCACAAATGTGTTAGTAGCTAACTTGAAGCCACTATATTGGGCACTATGGCCACACTGTTAGTGGCTTTATCTCTTCATAACACCATAAAAAATAGTGAGCCTGATTGCTAACAGCCACGGATAGCTGTTTTTGCCTTTTTAGGCCTCGTCTGCACAGCATAGCAAACAAACAGGCTCAGGTTCCCAAATAGTGCCCTTTATATTGTGGCTTCAATTTAACTGCTAGTACATTTGGGCTATCTATACTTGAAAGAGGTACAATATTTCTGTCTGTCAACTAAATAACAAATACATAATTGAAGTACTAAAATAGAAAATAAAGCATTTCCAGTACTGAAAGCTACTTGCCTGCAACTACTTTTTGTTTCTTCGCAAGTGGTCCATCATCTTTGATCCTTTTTTTGCCAACTTCCTTTAACTTCCTGACCTTTTCTTTTCCTAAAATGGTAAGCTGTAAAAGCACAGATTAATTAAGCAACCATTCTGGTTCAAAGGTGGAGATATGAAAGCCACAATGCAGCAGAAAAGTACAAGAAGATCAACAAGAGAGTGAAGAAGAGGATTAAGGTACGAAACACAGCTACCTAGAAGTGCTGGCCACAGAAGCTTATAAACAGCTACATTGGAAACACCAGGGAAGATCCTTTAGCCAATCATCTAAACCAGTTCAACAAAATATTAGACCAGCTGTCAAAGATCTAGATTTTGACTTTAACTGAAGAGCATCCATGAAATAAAAAGGCAATGGATCAGGAAGGGTTTCAGCTAAATCAAAACAGTGTAAAGAGTTCAGAATAGGGTTTTCAAAAACTTCAACCCCACTGAACTGAATGGAGAACCATTAAAAATTGTGACTAGTGATAAATTGCTTGGTCTGAACATCTCTAGGGATTAAAAGAATTAATGGAACAATCACACATCACAACTGGTAAGAAAAGCCACCCACATCTCTACACATCACCTCTCATTTCTTACATATTTTGAATCAGTCGTGTTTTACTGCTTCCAGTCCCAAAGAGTCAGTAAACTCAACCGTGGACCTTTAGGGTCTGCTAACAGCTCTGCCATTACAACTCATATCAGCTCAAAGTTCAGTGTGTGGGTGCTGTGATGACATCTAGCAAATATGCTGATAATAAATAGTGGGTGGCCAATGACCCTCCTTGCAGTATAATTAACGACTATCCTCTAAGGGGGGGGGGGGGGTGGCGACCGGAGGACAAGCAAATATCACTGAGGGTTCTCAGCCCCAAGCTCT
>JANCMA020284646.1:0-12261 GCA_024336925.2 Zoanthus solanderi | reverse complement strand
TTATGCTTTAAAAATACGGAGAGGTAGTTTATGCATCTGTTAAAAAATAAAATTTAAGAGAAAGTCTGACAAAAACGCAAAATTCAATTACCAAATTCACTTGTTGTCGCTAATACGGCAAACTGTTCAACTTGCCGCAGCAGACACACGTACTACGACGTGAAGATATCGACACGTCACGTTCGCGCATGTGCGAAGTTTGGGCATTTACTTCCTGTCACCGTAGCCGTCGTGAAAACCGTCGTTGCTTAAAGTCTCTTTTCTGTGCACAGCAACGGCTCTTATGCAAGGAAATGTTTACCAGCCTCGTTTCCATGCAAAATTCCCAGATGGATATCTAGAAAAGGGCGTAACTTCGATTATGGGATAGATCTCGAGTGTGTCCATAACTTATATTGCTTGGTAGGTAATATTTTTAACTATATCTGTACCAATTTTTACTATAAATCCCACAATTCTTAAATGCATTTTGGCGGGAATCTGCCGGACTATGTTCACACGAGGCGAGCTATCTAAAGAGGGTAGGGATATCTTGGGGGATAGGGGGGGGGGTGTTAGGGATAAGAGTGTTCCTAGTTTACATGAGAAAAACTGACCCCGAGATGTCGCTAACGCATGCACACGATCCACAATGTTGTCCCCAGCCCCCGAACCGTTCACATGGACCGAGACAACTTTACCCCTAGGGCTATCCCTACCTTCTTCATCGAGATATGTTGCCCCCTTTCCCTTCTGTCCCCCTACTTCTTCCCCCTCCCTCTTCCCCTCATGAAACGTGTAGTTTACTGTATTACTGTGTTGTTGATTTTGTCAAGAGTGAAGACTGGAACTGCAAACAAAGCATGCCGGATCAATCCCGGTTTCTGGCAAACTTCTCACCTACCCGTCCCTAGGTTTAGAGTTAGGGTTAGATTCAGAGTTAACCCAAATCATTGGGAGGGTTGGGTGATTAGTTTATCAGAAACAGGGAATGATCTAACATACTTCTTGTCTAAACTTTTAAAAAAGATGTCAATTAATTATTTTAAAATCTTGCTCTTTCTTTCACAGTGGATCAAAATTGGTGCTAATGTGTCGAACTTCCAATTTTCTCTCGGGGCTGTTGTCTTCCATCTTGGATTGGGAGGTAAGAAATATAAATATTTCTCCATTATGCATCCCCCTGGTTTAGGCCTCCAGCTGTTTACTAGAAGTTGTTGAGGTTATTTGTTCCTTAGCTGGACATTCCTTAATTCGATTCTTCGAATCGCCTCTCTTTGTGACAGATGTTTTGGTCACCTTGTAAACCCGTTTCCACTGATAACTACAATATTATTCCTAAATACCAAGAACCTATAAATGGAGCTTGAAAATAAATTGACTCAGTCTAAGACATACTTTTACCTTTTAGATTCCCTGTATCAGTTATCTTTCAAAGCACGAACAAATCTTTCTGTATTTATCCGCGTCAGCACAGCACAGGTTTGGATCTCCGCACAAGATAAAAAACAATAAGATAGATTTTAGGGCTTTAATGCCAACTATAGTACGTGGTTTTATGCCTGTAAATTCTTGGTTTTAAGGCATGATGCACTCATATAATGAGTCACTCGACCAACCGACCGATTGTTAAACTTTTGTGTCCAGGGCCTTTCTCTTTTCCAGATGGCCAAGAGAAGCCTGGGTTTCATTTGAACCGGTTTACAAATCAATTCGCGAGGAGTCAAATATTTTTAAATTAACAGTGTTATTGAGTAATTCCTGCCCAAAACACCAGAAAATCCCTTGGGGAGAAGCAATACAAGTATAGGCTTGCTTGTTTGATTCAGAGATTTTTTTTGGTTTTCGTTGGCTGCAGAGTTTAGGACCTTGATTACAGTTCTCAGAATTATAATTTGTAACTTGGCATCGCTTGATTTTCGAAAACTTTAAAGTCTTCATTTCTTTCTCGTCCTTTCTCGTATCACATTTTCTGCCTCGTCTAGACCTCGTCGTGGCCTCAGAGCCACTTCTGATTTACACTGTCTTATTACTATTTTCTAGCCACATCACACAAGCAATTGTGCTTTACTTTTCTCAAACTACTTATGTGATCCCCTACCACTTCCCCTCGCCCGCCCCCCCGTCCTACCTTTGATCGAGATAGTCACATTAGCTGCTTCGTATCATGTGTTTTTTATTAACTTTGATTTTTGCTTTATATTCTTGTAGCAATATTTGCTCTGTTCTTCATGTTTTGGATCGAATTGGTATGTAAAACAAGTTGTGGTTTTAGAAATATTTACTGTTTGGCTTGTGTGTTGCGTGTTGGTTAACTCTTAGTTAAATCTTGGGTTTTGCAAGAGATTTGTGGCTTGTTGATCTTATTTTGACTATCAATAAAACATGATGATGACGGCGCTGATGATGGTGACGGCGATGATGATGACAATGTTAATGATGATGGCGATAATGATGACGATGTTGTTAATGGTGATGATGACGTTGAGGAAGATGGTGATGATGACGTTGAAGAAAATGATGATAATGACGTTGAAAATGGTGATGATGACGTTGAAGAAAGTGAGGATAACGATGGTGATGACGGCGATGATGATGATGACAGTGATGACGATGACAGTGTTGACGATGACAGTGTTAATGATGACGACGATAATGATGACGATGTTGCTAATAATGATGATGACGATGATGATGACATTCGGGAAGATGGTGACGATGTTGAGGAAGATGGTGGTGGTGGTGACGATCATGATGATCATCATTTTTCTTGCGTAACAACTGTAAAAGTCACTGTTTCTGGTTCAGTTATGACACTTTATTTTCCTGAGACAGATAAGGTGATTATTGTGCAATTGTTGTTCTTTGTAGAACATGTTTACCACTCTAAAGATTTTGGCTGGTATTGGTGCTGTTACATTCCTTGGTGGAAACAGCTTGTTGGCCTCCATTGCGAACAGAAGGTGAGAGATAATGAGGACTATGACAAAGGGCTAAGACACAAAATATGCACTCCATATAATTCAATTAATTACTCAACTTTCATTTCATACAAGGCGTAAATAATGCATTTCTAGCTTGTCAGTTTACAGTCGCTATCATCAAGTAAATTGACCACTCTGGTCTCTCTTACAGGGCGCCTGCGGGTCCTTAAAAACTTTTAAAAAGTCTTATATTGGATTTTGAGTTTTTAAGGCCTTGAAAAGGTTTTTAAATTGGAAATGTTCTTTGTTTAGGTCTTAAAATGTCTTAAATTTGATTTAAAGTTAAAGATGTTCCTTCCACAGGTTAAAATTTGAAGCTTTTTTTTGGCAATGTTGCTTGTCGTGCTTACAAAATGCCTCAAAGAAGCATCGCAAAAGGCACGGAAAAGTGCACAAGCAGTCACTTCGAAACCCGCATTGTTGTTGGGCAGCAGCATTCTAATCTTTCACTAGATCTTGTGGGCAACATTTTAATATTCACAGGTCTTAAACTTTGAAAGTTTGGGTCTTGAAAAGTCTTAAAAAGGTCTTAAATATCCTGAGTTGGAACCTGCAGGAACCCTGTCTTACGAAGCGCTAGCTCTCAAGACATCTACGTACTTAACGTACTGCGATGATCGTTAAATATAACACATACATTTGAGACATTAGAGCAAGTGCAGCACCTTCTCCTCAATTATTTTAAGACCCTGGGTGTTTGTCCGGCCTGGAATCGAACACGCGCTTCCATCACAGTAGACTGGCACCTTGCCAACTTGGTTAACCAGGCGGCGTTTGTTGTAATGTTTTCAATACTTTGAGAGAGAAAGAGTTCAAAGCTGCAGAACAAGAAAGTGTATCATTCATTTCGTCCTTTTTTGAATAACAATACATTTTTTCATATTTACAGCGTGGAATACTTGTGACGTCACAATTTTCTTTAACATTTCATGATAATATTTAAAGTCATACCAGTTAACTTTTCGTTTTATTATTAACTGTTTTTATCTTAACTTCACAGGGGCAAACGTTGATGGCTGTGATAGGAGATTATTAGTATGAAGTTACTTTGTCTGGTGTTGCGTGACACATGTGCTCCATGTAGCATCTGCGAACGTGACCACTTTTGGGTTACACTTGGAAGCTGTGCTGTGTGATGTTTCAACTGGATTACCGCGTAATTGTGGAACAAACTAAGCTAGTTATAAACGTTTTTACAAACAATTTGTAAAATCTTAATAAATTTTCGACTTTTAATTAAGAAAGTGTTTTGTATTGTTTCTTTGGGGTAGAGATGTGAATCGACCAACGCAGCTTTCAATCGTTATTACTGATTACAGCATCAAATCTGCAGACAAAAGGAACATTCTTCATTCTGTTTAGTTCCAATTTAACCCTTTCAATCCTAGTCAGTTATCAACACCCAACTTCTCCTTGAATAACATATACAAATAAGATATTTGGTAATGAGAAAATGCAGATTGATCAAACAAAGCAAACTACTGAAGATTAAAAGTTAAGTTCTCTAAAAGTTGTTCAATGAAAAGTATGGGCTCAAATTGGGAGAATTTAACAATACTACTGGCACTGAAAGGGTTAAAGTTACCGTATTTACCCGAATAAGCGCCGTCCCCGAATAAGCTCTGCACCAGAAAATAAGAAAATTAAATTTATTAAGCACTGCGGTGCTTAATCGAGTAAATACGGAATATATATTCTTGTAAAGATTAGTTTCCCATTGTTCAGTATAACAATTAAGAGACAAAAATATTCCGCAGAGGCAGCCCTTCTATTTAGAAAAAAGCACTATTTAGTTGGGACAATCTAAAGTAGTAAAGCAAAAGGTAGAACGAAGAGTTTTATGGTTCCCAGTCCCCAGTCACTTGCAGAGGCCTCTGGGATTGCCAGAGTGCGAAGAATGTAAAGTCTTTACTTAAACGTTTTCTGTTGGTGGTGGTTATTAAAGATGGGGATTTTTGTGCCATTTGTGTCTGGAATGAAAATGCGATAACTGCGCTGAAAGGAGGCAATTTCCTAAAAAGTTAAAACCTTAAATTAAGGTTACGGTACACTTTGAACGGAGTTTTCAGTTTAGGGACAAACCATTAAATATTTGAGGGGGGTTGGGCTTTTTTTTTCCGGAGGATAATTTTTTTTTTCTGCTCAAGATGCTGCAGGATAACTTTTGTGTCAACCGATGGCAAAGTTTGCCTTTTTGTTTTGCACGAATTCTTTTTTTTCAGGCTTAAAGTTGTGCTCGGATTTATTTTGGTATTTGCCCTATTTCCCTCCCCCCCGTCCCTTCCCTTTCCCCCTTCCCCTGGATATAATGCTGATACCAGAAAGGTTTTTAGTCGCAAAAGCTCAAAGTTTAAAATTTCGTTAAGTGCGAGAGATTTCTTTGTTTATAACTTGGAGATCAATATGAACACTCAGAATGTGTTCAATCGCTTGTTGTATATCGTGTTTGCCTTCACAGCGAGCAATTTGTTTCAAACGAACGGTAAGTTGCAATGTAGAGCCTAGAGGTATGTAGCAAACAGTACAAGGAAGTAAAACGTAGAGCTTATCAATATGAGGTTTTCTTTATCTATTTAAAATTTTAAGTTTTTGTTTTTGTTGAGATAAGCAAGTCTTGGAACTGAAATCCAGTTTAGTTTCCTGTGTCAAAATCAATCAGCTCTGAAATCGGTTCTCCATGCGAGACGACATTTCAAACTTCATCGATACAGACATGCAGAACGAAAACTTTTTGCCACTCATTGAGACGAAACTATCATTGCAAACTGCAAAGAACAAGAAAGCTTGCATAAAACAAAGTTTATTACGCTACTAGTGTGATTAACTTATTCGTTGAACTGTTTATTTTTAAAACTTAACCATTGACGCGCGTCGGTTTCGTAGTCAAGTAAAGTTAAAACTTTTAAAATCATCGCCTTAAGCGGTTTAAAAATTTATATTTGCTCTTATTACATACGGCTGACGGTTGTAACACCGTCTCCTTAAACTGCGCAAGGTGATAATCGTAGAAAATCAACCTTCAATTGTTTACATTACAGTTGCTCTCTCGAAGTGTTGACGCTGCAAATGTCTGCTTACTCTAGTCTCTACTTGCATTATAGAATTTTTTAAACTGTAAACTTGATTATCCTGACAAGTGTTTTAGCATTTCTTGGTTTGTAAAACGCTAATAAGCGAATAATCTCCCCAAGTTTTTAAAATGTACGAAATGTTTGTATATTTTGGTAGCTACACTAGTCAGTCGTCATTAAAATCAGCTGACTATTTCAGCTTGATTTGCGGTGCACCACGGACCGAACGACGGAGAACCCGAAAATATCGAAATTGACAAATTAAGGAGTTGAACTTGACTTTCATGTTTGTTCAAGTGATGTCTTTCTCCGTGAATTTTATAATACTATCCACTAATGTCAATAATATAAAGAAACAACAGTCAGAATAAAAATATTTATATAGTTCAAATGTTAATTATCATTCCAGCAAGCAACACGCATTTTTTAAACATTACAAAAATGTAAAGAAAAATTCAATTTATCCTGTTTTAAAATATTGGACTCTGCTCCTGGTTATTTTCAGTTAAATTAAAGTACTACATCGAACGGTTGAAACCCGAGTTAAACAAACAAGTCGAGTATGTCAGCTTAACTTTGTTATCTTAATATTTAGCTTCTCCTTTCAACTTGTCATCTTATTAGCTATACCTTGTTATTTTTTTATGTTTATATCTTTCAACTTGTTATCATCTTATTGGTTAGTTTAAATTTTGCTCGTAAGAAACTGAATTTTTTTAAAAATAATATCAGTATATATTCACTCACTTTGGCGTGATATTATTATTAAATCATATGGCTGAAGATGATGTTAAGTAACAACGAAACATGTCCCATTGTATTAAAAGATTCGTTTCGTTCTGTCACTTCTATTGTGCTACTGAGACCTTTTGCAATTTTTTTTCAGTAAACCGCAGGCAACAAAAAGGAAATACTCTCACAAAATATCAATTTGCAAAAATTGTTTCAGCCAGCGGCAATTCCTTTCTTTCGCTTTTATTCTTCGGCCCTAACCTAATACAAATTTTTTAGGAGGTACATTCATAAAACAAAACTATACTATTAAATATTTTGTATGTAGAGTTTGTAAATATAAAGTGGAACGAAAAAAATAAACGAACCTGCATGTCATCATGTTTCTCGACACCATGCACGGTAGCTCCGTAGTAGCTCACAACTTGCAATGTAATCAGTAAGTAGTAATAGAAGCTAAAGTTTCAACTGTTAGTCCTTCGCTACAGCAACGCTAACGGTTTGCTCATCATCGGATGAATCTTACAGGATCGTTTATATACAAGAAGAATGGAATAACAGTTACGTTCAGCAGTAACACTACAGCAGAGTTCATATGGAAAACCTTTATCTTAGACAATTATGACATAAAATGGGGACTTGTGTCGCAAGGAAGGTTACAAACTACTCTTGTTTTTATACCACGTTACCAACAAACGGGAGCCGTCATCCAACAGCACAGTGATGTTAACTCATCGGCGCCATCATATGACGGACTCGTAAACGGAATTTACACCGCCGTTGGTGTTTACAACGTATATACGTTTACATTGTCAAATCTACAGTCCTCGTTTGAAGGTCTCTACGGTTGTGGTTTATTCTATGGATCATATCAATTAGACATTGACTTTGTTTACCTGCAAATGCGAGGTAAGTTAAAACAATATAGACTGTATTGTTTTAAAAACTTTAATTTTATATACGTACATTGTTTAACTTAAGTCCAACTGCATTCCAATACTCCAATGGCTTAGTAGTTCAGTTGGTATGAGTGTTGCACGAGCATCGCCCAGATCGCGGAATCGAAGCGCTTTGAGGAATGAAAATGTCGGGCTTCTATTTTGCGCTAACATAAAGTACGTGCGAAACGACAACGATCGTTTTCCAAAATTGCATTCTAATTTATAGTCGATATTTTTAAAAAGCCCCAGACTTATGGAGCCCACGCTGCTTTGTCACATTATCATATACTCTATTTTTTGCAAATTATAATTTCCTAATATATAGTTTCGTATACACCACTGAGATGCCTCTTCATTCCTTAATAAAGTTGATAATAGTGTCGGTGTATCATTTGCTGTATGTGGATAAAATGGTAAAGTTGTAAGATCTTCTGCTCAACTTCAGGCAAAACACTATTAATATAAAATTCCTAAAGATAAGTCAAACGTTAATGCTTAACTGCTGCACTTAAAGCTTGACCATGTGACAATACTCTGGATTCGCATGCGCCTATTTGCAATCCGCAGTACAACCCAGTTTGCCCACATAAAACTTTCTATCAAAGCCCTTTAGGGGACGGGATTGCCTGTTCATTATTCCTTCCTTCCATCTTGGTCTAAGTTGACCTGAATATAGTCCTTCAGGTATCTCGCTCGTCTTCGTTCTTTAGGTTAGTAGCTTAGCAATTACTGACCAGTGAGTTAGTCGGAGATAACTTGAGAGAGAAAGAAAGAGAACTTGTTCGTTCCCATTAATTACTACTGGATCTGTTGTTCGCTGCCGCATCATTCTGGATATTCACACAAGTCTCGTTTTTGATTGACGTTTCGCTCTTCTGCCCCCTTTTGAGGTACAGATACAGGCAGGTAGGTTCTTCTGGAGTGGATGCTTGGACACATTTTGTACCTATTAGGTTACAACTCAACCTGAAAATAGACATTTGAACCTTCAAGTCTGCGTAGACACTGTTTCTCCTGCTATCTGTGCAGGCTATCTCATTTAAGGTCAATAATGGATATTGAGTGACCCAACAAACATTGTTTATAATCACATATCACCGCACTGCTTTATTCCTTCATTGAGTTTAAGTACGGAAACGACTGGTGCTGCCAGGTCTGTCAAAGTCTACTACCTCTTTGTTCTTCATTGCAAATATCACTGGACTTGGCTTACAGACGATAGACAACTTATGATAATGAAAAAAAGCATATCAACTGAACACGGCCTGCATGTCTATCAGAGTTGCTCTGTTATGGTATGTAACAGTTATTTTGACATGACACTGCAAGAACTGTTTAGAGAACTAACAGCAGACTCAATCTTATCTATTACGGTGACTTTATGCGAAAGAATTTTTACTCAATTGGTTTACCTCCTACAAGTTGGGATTATTATATAGGGAAAGTGAATTTGCGATGAATAGATTTATCTCCTATATCTAGAGAAAGTGAATTTGTGGTGAATGGTTTATCTTCTACCAGAAGTTGAGATTCTTAGGTAAGGAGAAGTTGTATTTAATTGGTTTAACTCCCACAAGGTGGGATTATTAGGGAGGTAAGGAGAAGATGTGTTCAATTGGTTTAACTCATATCAGATGGGATTATTAAGTAGGGAGGCAAAATTTGTATTTAATTGCTTTGCTGTCGTACCAGGTGATGTTTTTTTTTAATTATAGATATTATTTTTTATTATGATTAAAGCAAGGTATTTCTCGGAAATCCAAAATCATATAGAAGACACCAGAATTTAACTAATCTTAAAATGAGGAATTTCTAGTGAAGTTGTATTAACTAATTAACTAAATTATGTTAAATTTGTAGATGCACCAGTCTTCATCGATAAGCCGTTACCTGCGTACACTTTAAGAGAAGGAAATTCACGTGACATTCATTGCAAAGCCACAGGAAGGCTTGATCCTAAAATACAGTGGTTAAGAGTGAAAGATGGAACAGTTATGACTACTGGAACTTCGGTAGCCTCGCTTTCATTTTCTTCGTTTAATAGAAGAGACTCTGGACAATATGTGTGTGTCGCCTTTAACAAGCAAAACACAATAATAGCAGTGACTCATCTCACTTCTTCATGTAAGTAACTCTTAATATATTTAAGCCTTAACAATTAATTAAGGACAGGATGTCATGGACAATCCGCTCAGGGTTACATTGGTATAACTACAAAACAAAAAGAATGACAAATAGTGATTGCAACAAAAATATATACAACAAAAATATATACAACAACAATATCAAAAGACACTGACAACACAAACGACAAGAAAGGCAACAACAAAAGCAACAAGAACAACTATTATAACTACCAGAACGACGACAAGGGCAAACAATAGATCAATTATAACAAAAATGACGACTACAACAAGTAAGAAGAAGTAAGACATCAACAACTACAACGAACAAAACAAGAATAACAAGAACGACATCAGCCACAAAAACAAAAACAATTATAAGAAAGATGAGCAAACAACTATGAATATTTTCTACCAATATAACTATTAACCTGCAATTTTCGCTTTTGCAGACAAGCCAGAGAGAACTCATTTTAGCTCAAATCGCCTCGGAAACACAGTAATGGAAGGAGATCAGGTTGTTCTTACTTGCACAAGCGTGTCGAACCCACCGTCTAGACAGAAAATTTATTTCACGTCAACTATTTCAGGAAGCTCGACCATGGTTGATACAAGCTTTACAGACTACGTCATAACCTCGATAAAAGCCAACGAGCAAGGAACATACTCCTGTACTCCGTATAACTCACTTGGAAATGGACCACAGCGGTCGCTCGTATTAACTGTAAACGGTAAGAACAAAGGAAGTTAAGAATTTAACAAGAGCTTTTCGTAAGTGACTTAAAACAATGTCCCCTGGGATATTAATGAAGTAGGAAACCCGAATGACCAGATCACTGAAGTGTTACAAAACCCACTTCAACTCAAATGACTTCCGCTAAAACGTGTTGTGTAACCGTTACCAGTCCCTCAGTCAGTGGTCGTGATCTGAGTCGGATCGCCAAACGTGTTGCCGATTCGACTCAAATTGCAAGTATTTCACATGAGTGATAAAATAATATCGAGTAAAATAAAAAATAAAATAATATCGAGTACTGATAGTACAAACTTATTATTTTTTTGATTATTTGCCTGCTTCAAATAGTGGCTTTTGTTTTGAGCTTGGTGGTCCTAACAAAGCGCAAAATTGATGCTTAAACTTTCAAACAAACAAACAAAAAACACTGGCTGAGTCAACTGATTAAATTATCTGCTCCATATATTGTTATGCCAATTTAGTAGTTGCAGCAATAAGACTGCAGGAAGCATGTGGGAACCAGCTTCAAGAGAAGGAAAAGTGAAACGATAAACGCCTGCTTTGTGTTAAGATATGTCTCGACCATAAGACTTTTGTATGATTGAATGTGTAGAAGATATATATATATATTTATAACATAGATATGAGTGCTTTACCAAGAAATAGACAACTTGTATTTTCCTTACGAAACTACATCCGGGATAAGAGTGAAATATTTTCCATACCTCACTAGTGAAGATATCGCTGACGTCATTCCTTTGTTTTTCCTTTATTTTTCGTCTAGTTTTTTTTAATTTTTGAAGCACTCATATCTATGTAATAAAAAGAAATTGCACGTTGGCTTGAACACATGAAGTTTATCTTATCGTGGAAAAAAGACTTCGCTCGTTCGCTGCACTCATTTGTGATTTGTTTTTTCCGCTTGAAGATAAACTTCAATTGTTCGCGCCGCCGTGTAATATCTGCTATATATATTTTTCTCATGGAAAGTGCTGACGTACGATATTTATGCACGAATTTGCTTTTACTAAACGAACTAGCAAAGCTCCATGTTTTCAGTTTTAGCGAACGAGTTTTGCTAAAACAAACAAGAACATAAATACCATATATTAAGTATTTGCAGGATGAGGTTAGTTTATTATAGAGATTTTCTTGATATTCCTTGTGATTTAATCATCATTAATATATTAAATCAATATAACCAACATGTGTCAATAATATACTATTTAAACTAAATTTTATATTCTTAAATTTTTGAGATTTTCTTTATTTACGTTAGATTTCAAGGTTATCAATTGTAATAAATTGTCTGTCAAACTACCAATACTCATTTCTTTTCACACAGTTTCTGCAAGAATTGTTTTTATATCAAATTCAAAAAGGGTTCGCGAGTGGGATCAACTCATCTTGTCCTGTCAAGCAACAGGAAATCCCAACCCAACATTGAAGTGGATCAAGAATGGAAAGGTTCTTACCGGAAGTTCTGATTATATCATTGGTTCAATAAGGCGTACTGATGCTGGCACATACTACTGTTTGGCTGAAAACGGAGTGGGAAACTCGGACCTGAGGTTTATCAACATAGCAGTTAATTGTAGGTGTATATGTTGTGGTTTAATTTTTTCCTTGGTTCAGATATTTTTTAAACTGTTTTTTTTTTCTTTTTTTTTCTTTTTTTTTTTTCAAAGCAGTTAA
>JANCMA020284539.1:0-12262 GCA_024336925.2 Zoanthus solanderi | reverse complement strand
TTTTGTTATATTTTAACAAAAAAATATTAGGTGTGATTTTGTTCGTTCTATAAAAAAATATTAATAGTATATACGTGATTTTATTTCGCCCATGAAATGCTTAATTATTTAAGAAAATCTCAACTTCTTTTTTCCAAATCATGAATAGCCTACTTGAAGGCGTGTGTTCCAACGAACAACTAATTCGCATTTCGACGCTAGTCATGTAGACTTGTTTGAAGAAGCAGTAGCCACATGCAGTCCTCGACTGGCTATTTTTTACTTTCCTCCTCTAAGTGTAGTTTTATGAAAGGCTGAAGCAATGCATTTAGAGGCATAAATAAGTATATATCAAACACCTTGCATAATGAACATTGTTCATCAGTTGGTATATAAACATTGAAATTGTAAATACCTTTCAAAAAATTAAAAGAAAAAATAACTGGAAGTTAAATTTCCCCCCATACGTACAGTAGGTGAAAGAACATTCAACAAACTACAAAAAAAAAAAAAATCAATTGTTTAAAAAAATTAATATATAAGACTCACCACACATTTTTTGTACACATCTTTTGCAAAATGTACATCTTTGAAACTGGCTTCAGTAGGAAAGGTGTACTTTTCTAACCACCCCATTAAGGGAAGGTCATAGCCAGTCCCTGTAAAAACGTATTGTGGAGCATGGATGTGTGTGTCAACAAAACCTGGAATAATAAACTGCCTATAAACAAAAATAAAAAATGTTAATTAAAAACTGTTCCTTTAAAAATAGGTTTCAAATTAATTTTTCTTGGGTTAGTTGTTGGTCAAAGTAGGTACTGTAATTGCTCGACATAATTTTATACTAAAATAATGTGTAGACCAGATAGACACCAATACTAGATGTTTAATAATTTGTCATAACAAAATTTATTATTTTTATTTAGCAACCAGTCTTAGCTAGTAACTTACTTAAATAAAACTGAGATTGAATAAAACCTCTCTTGTACAAGCACACAAAATGTTCTTCGAGTATCCTTGCAGGGGGAAGGGGGGGGGAGTGGGAGTACGAAAGGGGGAGGGAACTGGAGCACTCTCCGGCCCCATCAAAAGTTTACATTTAATTTAATTTATAAAGGAAAGCATTTGTTATGTTACCTCACACCAAATTAATACCAACATGGATAATTACTGGTTTTTGACTGCCTTCCCTGCATTGTAAGAGTGGGTTATGATTGTTATAAGGATATAGATATTAATAGGAGATGGGACAAAACCATTATGGCACACTGATTAGCCAGTAAATAATTCAATCGTGACCTCAGAGCAAGGCACCACAACCACATAGAACAAACTCAGAGAGCAATTTCTGAAGGGCCATTCCATTTTAAATTCACACCCCCTTGTTGACGTGAATTCCTGAAGGGTTGTTACATAAGATTTTTTGACAGGTACTCATATCATGGCCAACTTTTCTGAAGGGTACTTTGATCGAAGCAATTTTATTGATGGGTATTCACTTTATGGCCATTTTTTCCTTCATTTTACAGGCATTTTTTTGACGGGTACTCAGTAAGTAGACATTTTTCTAAAGGTTATTAATTTCACAGCCATTTTTTCTGAAGGTTCGTGAGAGTGTCAAAGATCATCAACAGGGGGTTCTTATAAGAAGCAGACCTTTTCTGAGGGTAGTCCAGAGTTTGATAGTTCTTAGGACACTCAATGAATAACCTCGTCAACAGGGAGGGGTGATGTGGATATTAAATGGAAAGCGAGGAAAAACAAAGTACTTGGAGAAAAACGCTATTTAGTTATAAGTCAAATTATGATCTTGAATTTGGTCTCCAATATGAACTTATTTTAATCAATGGTTTACACACACCTGTGTTTAAGAGCTATGATATCTTCTGCTGAGAACCCAAACTCCTTTCCAATTTCTTGATGATCTTTGGTGCCGTCTTCAATAAAAACAATCTGGAAATGACGAGTTTAACTTTTTATGTAGACCACTAGCAGTGAATACAACATGAGGGAGCCCACGTGTGAGCATTTAGGCAGGGGAACTTGTATCATAAGTAAACCAAAAATAAACAAGACTAAAAACTGATAGAATATGATTCCACATGTATGAAAGTCTGATGCGCCTATGCGGCCTTCTCAAAAGCGGCATCAATGTCCACTGGTTTGTTCCAGTTCTCTTACTCAGTACATAAATCATGCATTAATACAAACGATTTCTAAAGATGCAGTACATGTACGTAGTGATGATACAAACCGAAGGTTTTGCTTTTTTGCTTCCCTGTTCAGCTTGTTTTAAAATTTCCGTACTGGGACGTAGTTAATTATGCGGAAATCAACATCACACCCGAGTTAATCAGGTGATATGTAATAAATACGCACCTCACCGCCTTTACTGACACCAATCAACTTGTTTTCTAAAATTTCCAAAGCATTTTCTTTCGTTGAGTGAACCAAAGTCCCATTGAATACTCTTTGGATTTCAACTTTTTGCACTTCACACAATCCAGGAGCCATATTTTCTATTGTTGCAGTAAACCAAAGTTTCATGCAGTTGACCTCAAGTCAACTTATTTCACAGGCATCCCACACTCATAGAGCGAGTAAAAAATTCTCTCCCTTGAAGTTTGATTATGGGAGTACATGTTACATAAATTTTTCCTGTGTTGAAGCTAATTTCAAAATATTTTTGAAATCTAGAAAATTAAAGTCACCGATACAGTTTAATGTCGCCAAAGTAATGCCTCAATGGAAGGCGCTTGAAGATGGGGGCTAAGGAATATGCCGGATCTCTCATACCGGGCGCTACGACTGATTTTCATCTATTCGACAAGTTGGTGAGCAAAAAACTGGGGAGCAGTGGGGAGGTGGTGGGGTAAAATTATTGAGATTCGGACTGCAGGTGTTTCCTTTCCTCCCCATCCCTTCCCCACTTCTCCCCAGGTTTTTGCTCACCCCAGGCGCGCTCCTCCTTCTCTCGCTGGATGGCTCTCTCCGCCTGCCTAAAGGAAAGGAAACGGCAGCTACGCAGGCTAAGTTATCAGGGCAGTGCCTTTGTCATAAATCACGGGATAATTTCCGTACTGGAGCGTACGTAATTATCTATGTATGCAGTTTCATGGCGTATATTACTATAGAAGTTAGGGTCTGGGTAAGGGTTAGTTGGCATGATCAAACATATAGCATGCCGGCAGTACGGAAATTTTACCTTAACTACAATTCTAATGAATTAATTCTAAGTTTCGCATAACTTAATATTCATCGTATATAGCAGTGGGTGTTCGGAAAGCTAAGACCTGGAAAACGAAACTGCAGATACGGAAACTAAAAGTAAAACAAGTTATTTCCTTGCTTTGCCAGCAGTTTAACTTTAGACTTAGGTCTTCGTTTATGCAGATCTTCGGTCTTTGTCTTTGGAATCAAATACATATACCGACCAGGGTGTGCAAATCTCTTGAGCAAAATGAAAATTACATATAATCAAGCAAGTCAAAAAGCATGACTATGCAGGATGTTTTTGAACTTATGCATTTTACCGACTTCAGCGTAGAAAAATTCCCTAGGGACTGACTCCCCTAAAGTTTAAATTCCGCGGCAGGTCAACATTACTCAACTCTTTTAACTTTATTTACAAATCGTGCTGTGATTGACTGATATAGAAATAAATGATAAATAAATTCCATTCTATGACTGGGATCTTAAAGAATCACTATAGCTAACAAAAGTTACGCTGAAATCGAGATTTTTTCTCCTTGTAAGTGTAAGCTAATAATCTCACGTACACACGGCTCTATGAGCTGCCGCCTCGCCAACCTTGTCTCTTGGCTCGGCTAGCTCGTTGGCAGTTATCAATAAAAAAGTCATATAAATCTTTCAAATTCATTTAAAGTCTTTTTTAGGAAAATTACAACATTCTTAATATGGTAAAACTGTATTAAGAACCACTGGAAAACATATCGGCCCTATAACTGGATTATTACCACTGGAAAACATATCGGTCATAAAACATAGGATTGGCAGTTGCGGAGAAAATTCAGGTCCAGTTCAGATTAAAGTTTTTCGCAGTTCCTGCAAATAAGACAGTTTTAGGACAGCTGCTAATCGGAAGCAGCAGAATAGGAAATTACCAGGAGAACTCCCGATTTTCTAATCACCCCTAAATGACTTCTTATGGCCCTTAAATGTCCAAGCGAGACAAAAGGAGACAACAATTGAGGTAAACAAGCTTTATTTTTGACTTTTGCTCAGAAGAGAATTATAATATATCTCGAAAGCGTTATTTATCTCATATTCCATACCAATCACTATAATTGTAAAGACGATGCAGTCGATGAACTAACACTAAGCTTTGGCTACCTGTGTTTCAACCGAGAGCTCATACCCGCCTTATCATGCATACCATAAATTCTCGATTAAGCGCTGCGGCGCTTATTAATTTCAACGAGATTTTGGTGCGGCGCTTATTTGAGGTCCAGCGCTTATTTAAAACGAATGCATCACAAAGTATAACGTTGAGAGAATCACGTACTAGAGATTTACAAAAATCTATTATTTAATCGTGGATGCTAAACTTATCAAGAAAAAGGACAATACAAACATTTAGAACTGCTTCATGAGCCCGGATTCAAGAGTATTCCGAAAATACAAATTTTTCATATCTCAGAAAACGATAAAAGGCGGGTATTTGATTCTATTCGAAATTGTGCCGCGGTGCTTATTCCGAAGTGCAGCGCTTATTCGAGGATTTAAAAGGAGGAATTAAAATCAGGTTTTTGTATCGACAATCTGTATTCCATTTTCCCCTTTCCTAGTTTAACCATACGTATACAGAGAGGATATTACACGGTGGCGCAAACAAATGAAGTTTATCTTCGAGTGGAAAAAAGATTTCACGCGTGAGCGCAGCAACACAGAAATGAGTGTTTCCAAAATAAAAAAAAGTTGACGAAAATGATCTCCAAAAGCGTTATTTTGCAAATGGTCAAAATATTACAACAGCAAAAAAATGTTTATCTTAAAATATGACAAAAATATAATGTATACAAATATTGAAAAAAACTATTTCATTCTCCTGTTGTTCGCTGAAAGATTCTCGCCATTTTGACTGACTAGTGTTTTGACAACGCGCGCCGAAATGAGCGCGCGGGAAAAACAAAGGAAAACGTCAGCGATATCTTCACTAGTGATGATATGGAAAATACGTAAATCGTATCCCAGATGTAGTTCTTTATTACACAGATATGAGTGTTTTACCGAAAAATAGACAACTCTTATTTTCTATACGAAATTACATCCGGGATACGAGTGAGATATTTTCCATATCCTCACTAGTGAAGATATCGCTGACGTCATTCCTTTGTTTTTCGTCTAGCTTTTTCTATTTTCGAAACACTCATATCTATGTAATAAAAAGAAAATTACACGGTGGCGCGAACATATGAAGTTTATCTTCTCGTGGAAAAAGAAATTTCACTCGTTTGCTGCGCTCACTCGTGGAAATAGTTTTTCCACTCGAAGATAAACTTCATAATTATGTTCGCGCCACCGTGTAACATCCTCTATATATAAAATCTACGAGTGGCGTATTTTACAGTAAAACACTCACATTTATGAAATAAATATAATTATATATTTCACTTGACCGCGCTTCGAATCTGACACTACTACAAAACGAGGGCTTTTGTAATTAAGTCCAACAACGTCGCCGTATGTTGAACAAGATTCGTTAATATCTAAATTGTCTGTTCTGGGTGCATTTTAAACGAAAACATTAACAAAAAAATACGCACACGGGCGCGTGGTTCTAAAACCCGTTCATGACCAAAATGTATTACGTTTTATTAAACTGCTCTGTTAACCCTTTAAGCTATAATCAAGTCAAATAACATATTGCTAAATTCTACCAACTAAATCTTATACTTTTAATAAAAACAGTTAGGGCGAATCTCGTTTTTCATCTTGCACAAAATATTTTACCCAATGAAACCCTTAGTTTTCATTATCACGTGTATCATTTCGTATGATATATGTAAGGTGAGATGCTGATAACTGATAAGCAGCCTGGGGCGAACGAAACTACTTGCATCCATACTGCATGTATTTATGTAGGTCCCGGGGGTAGTCCCTTATATGGACTCTATATGTAGGTGCAGCCTTAAAGAGTATGGTTTTCAGCGGTTTACGTCATAAATAGGGCATCGATTCTTGTACTTCTAGTCTTGAATTCGTTTTCTAGAGCCAAAACAAAACAGCGAATATTGTCTTTAACATTGGTCTGGACTAGGAAAGAGTTACAAAAGGCAGGTCTGAAACAGGATATTGTATTAGAGTTAGGTCATACATACTGTAGGGTAGTGAAACTAACAGATTTTGCTCCTAAATAGGGTAAGGGGGATTCGGGAAGCAGGCCGCACATCCCTACCTATTTTTTTGGGAGTAAATCCCCCCGGGAGGTAAGTGTACATGTTCATTTTTAAAAATCACAAAAGAATCCAACTTGATCCATGGGTGCACTGATTACAGATTAACTTGTCAGCACCTGCACCAAGTCTGAAACAAGAAAAAGGATAATGTTGGAACAGCTAGTGATGTAGGCTTTGGAGGCTCGGAATTTTTAAAGCGATTCAAGGAGAATCATATTCAACAATTCCTGCACTCTGATTGGATGAGATAAATTAAGACCAAAGCAGATTTATCAAGGAACCCACACTACGTAGTTTATACCATGCCAAGGTTATACAGTAGCATGCAATTAAAAACCATTGGTTGGCTTTGAAATTCCCAACCTCTTGCTGAGGGAGTGAAATGAGCAAGGTTGAGATATTCCTACAAGTGAAAATTTCACACTCTGTTCAAACTATGAAATTTTGGTAAAAAACTCTAAAATCATGCTTTCAGGTATATAAGCTAAATCCTTTACGAGCCAAGTGGCCCATGGAGCTGGCACTTAGTGTATCTCTGGTTTCTGTAGTGTTAAGCAGATGAGAGTCTTTGACTCTCCCTGGATGGGACACTAATCCATCACAGGTTAGCTCCCAGCAGATGCTGGTACTGGAAGGATGGAAAGCTGAATTAGCTTTGACGGGAAAGAAGGTCACACAAATATTCAAATCTCGACAGAGGTGTGGATAGAACTGGGGACCCTGTGGTAGGAAGGCAAGACCTTACCAACTGTGCAAACCAAGTCCATCATTTCTGATATATAAGCTGGCAACTCCGAAAAACTAACTAATAACAAAAATGATATCAAGTTGTAGCTGTAGTGAAAGTTTATGCATGACATAATGCGCAAACCTTTGTAGTTTATAGATTGGCTATTGTCGAGCTTCGCTTCCTTCAACATCATTTCAACTGCAACAAAATCCAATAATATATTAACTAAGCATTAGTTTGGCTTAATATAGTATTAGTATTTAGAATATATTTTCAATGGTTGCACAATACATTACTGCAATTCAAATAAGTAAAACAAACTTACATTCACTTCTTGTCAAACTGTCACCCGTGTCCATCATATAATGCTGCAGCTCTGCTCTGCTTATTTTGCCCGAGTTTTTCTCATCACAGGAAGCAAATGCTTGTAAAATTTCTTCTTTAGTACCAATGGATTTGTTTTGTTGAATGGCCATCATTTTAAGAAATTCAGGGAATTTCACTTTTGGTTTACCTGACAAGATAAAAAAAGTTGACAGAGCTATCTTTTCCTTAAAACTTTATTTACATTTTACAACAATAATAATTATAAATTTTCAAAAATTAAATTCTGGTTGTATCAAGATTCTAGATAAACTGCAGTGAAAGCATTTACCCTTGTCAATGTTGGATGTGGCTCTAATGATAATCAACAAATCATATTTGTAATCATCAAAAAATTATTTTTTGATAGAGTTGAGGGGTTATGCCCATTACTAGGGATAGAAATTGGAATTTTTTTTCACTAAACATTCAGACTAGTAATCACTCAGGTTTGCTACACTGTAGTCCTTCCCAGTACTACAGTACAAGTGTAGTTGTAATGATCATAGAATGTTGAGATGCATGTCAAGGGTATGATGGCAGAACAGGATTCACTAATGAAGAGGTCAGAAGAAGATGTAGGGTGGAGAACCTTAAACACAGATTAAGAAAAACAAGGTCAAGATGGTTTAATCATAATTATTGTAAATCAAAGACAGGTCATTCTGCAGTCTGTGTTAATTTTAAACTCTATAATTACCTTTTAAAAATACTGACACAGAAGAAGTTGGAAGTTTGATTTACGAATCATGAATTTATATCCTTTACTAGTACTTTTTACAGCTGTGTTTTGCAAGCAAAACCAGTCTTGAATATTATTTGTCATATCTACTACTGTCAGTAGCTTCAAACTTTAAATACATGGAGATTAACTTTTGTACAGCAATTCTAAAACTTGCAAGTCTGGCTAGGAAATATGGTAGAGCATCTTAAATACATTGATACAAAAGATAGTACTTACAGTACTAGTTGATAATGAATATAGACTAGCTGATACAAGTATTTACAGTATAATTATAGTAATACTGTTACTACCTATTTCCTTCATCATTCTATCAATTTCTTGTGTGGTAACATCTTCTCCAAGGGATCTCATGATGAGAAGAGCTTCGACACCAGAGACCAAGCCATCATTGTCGGCATCATATAGGCAAAAGCACTCTTTAAATTCTGAAATTATGATTGCAAAAACAAAGACTGTTTATTTAAGTACTAACTTCTGGAAATAACCAGGCTAACCCATTCCCAAAACTTTATCACATAACTTATAGTTTGACAATCTGTAAACTTTATAATGAAAATATGGTACACTAGCTTTCATTGATTAAGAAGGCTCAGGCCATTAATACCTTGTCTCTTTTTGCTTTAATACAAACAAAAAGGTCTCAAGAAAATCAAACCTGCATGAGCCAATTAAGTGGCCCATGCATGGATCACGTGCTTATCTTCTATAAAAATTATAATGTTCTTGGTTGGACATTAATTCATTAATTAACTCATTAATTAATCAATTTCTTATTTAACTCATATTTACCAACCTTGACGGGATGAAAGCTGTTTGTCACCTTTGATAGTAAAGAAGGCAACATTTATATACATTCAAATCTAAGAAAACCTGGGGACTATAAAATACCTTGGGATGGCTTGTAATTAGGAGACAGAGATCTTTAAACAACCCTGCTCTATGCAGCCATGGAAATAATATTGTTTTCAAACAATGCAAAGAACCTCCAGACTTTCCTTGGTTTTGCTGTCTACTACTGATCATCTGTGAATAAACTTTCTAAGGTAGTTGAGCCACTGCAAAAATTACTTGACTTTAAAATAAATAGACCTTGGAAAGAAACATACTAAGCAACACCTATGACCCTTGTTAACCTAGAGAAACAAGTAATAGTAAATTTTTGAAACACTTATCTTGTGACTGACTTTGTCTCCTATTATTCAATATTCCATTGATAACAGTTCATTCTATGAACTGATGGAACTACCGACTTTAAATAAAGAAACCTTTACCTTTTACCATAATTTTAAGCACATATGCACAAGTGAGGAAGGCCTCAGAGTAGCACTCTACCAGATAAACAATGACAAGTTTCATGTAATTGCATATGGCTTTAGAACTCTGACTATATAGCAGAGAGTAAATACTCAGTGTATCGAAGGGATCAGAGCTTCTAGCCATAAAATAGGGTGTAACAGAAAAGTTTCATGGCTATATATCTGAATGGTACCAAATTGTTACTGTACATTGCCAACAACCCCCTCAAGTACCTCATTTCATCAGCTACATTATTTGCGATGGATCATTGTTGGCTCTCAGTACACAACTCACTCAGAACCCCAAGAATCTTCAGATCCAGTCAATGCATAAAAGCCACACCTGCCTGTCAGGGAGCTTGATCCACAAGCTGCAGAACACTGTGTAGCAAGACCCCCAAATATATATGTTATACATATTGGATCCTCAACAATCACAGATAGAACTAGAGCAGAGGTCTAGGTCAGGATACAGTGTGTAAGAAGCCTCAGCCTTTCATAGAAGATCCAGTTTGGATGAGTGGAACCACGGCATGGATTTCTATGATAGCCTTCAGATTCAAATAGTCCTGAAAAACTGGCCACTCATAGTAGACTTTGTGTTTCTGTAGCATTATATAGCTTTTGAGTTACCGTTGAACCTTAGAAAAAATACTGTCTGGTCACCATTTCTCACTAAGGGGGACTTTTGTGTATGAGTGCAGTTTTATTAGTGTCAGGTGTTTTCAGTGCACTTTCAGACAACCTGGGAACTAGTTACTAATAGATACTTTGTGTAGTTAAATGCAAAAGTTCTTTTTGGAAAGAAAATCAACAGCCCTCATTAATTTGTGTTCTTTTGATTATTGTTTTACCCAAAAATCTCCACAATGTTTACCCTAATTCACACATGTTTAATTTTAAGATAGATATATTCAAAGATGACTCACCATCAATTTGACTCTCACTAAATCGTTCTACCTAATTTAAGAAATAAAAAAATACTCATTATCTTTTAAAGTTTTCATAACAATAATACTGATACTAATTGTTATCCAATGAGTGGGCGTGGTTGGCGCATTGCTAAGATCTCTGCCTTCTAGCCACAAGGTACCCTGGTTCGATCCCCGGCTTTGCCGAGGTGCAATTATTTAAGCGACACTTTTTTCAGCCTAAGATAACTCAGCTTCCCATCCTTCCGGAGTAGGTAAATGAGTATACCACTGTCTGCTGGGAGCTAACCTGCGATGGATTAGTGTCCCTTTCCAGGGGGAGTCAAAAACTCTCATCTGCTTAACACTACAGAAACTGGAGATGAGTGCCGGCTCCATGGGCCACATGGCTCATAAAGGATTTGGCTAATGTTACCCATTAAATATACATTTAACAAATCAATGGCTTCGTCTACACGCTAGATATTGTTAATAAAAAGGCTATTTCCAAATAAGATAAGGGACCAGCCTGAACATACAATTATTTAAAGTAAGTATTTTCTAAATCTACTAATAACAACATTTGATCTCTTTTTAATCAAAAAACTTTTACAAAAAACATAGTCATGGCACACTTTTTATAAATTTTTAGCATGAATTTTAAGTTTTTATGACTAATTGTTTTTAAGAAATTTTAAAAAAATTGAATATTGCCAAGTAATGTTGTACATTATTTACATTTTTGTTAGATTTTAATAAAATTTTTAAAATTTCTAATATCGGAGTTATAATTCTTAGTATAATTTTTTATCTGGAAAATATTCTGGATATATTGAGCTTATTCTTTATATAATTGGAGCCTCGAGTCTCACCATCACGGCATCAGCTAGGAGTAGTCAGAAAATTATAACATACATTGCTAATATCAGTATACTTTGTGAACCACTTCTCTCGGCAATGACCAAACCTTTAAACTTAAATAATTGTTTCAAAATAAAAACCATTCTAAATTTCTTGTTTTGTATACGCTGTACAATTCACTGTGGATCGAGATGCATAAGATTTTTTTAATAAAATATACACTTTTTACCGTTTGTATATTAATCTGCTTTTCCGGTCGTCAAAACAAACTCTGAATCAATTTCCTTAATTTTATGGAGCTTTATTAGGACATGTTTGAAAAAGAAACGAATCAATAAAATCTTAAATACATAAAATATCATATTTTAATTTTGAAAATTTTACAAGATGTTTGGATTTAAAAACATGTGAACCGTTTAATTTGACGCTGGAAAAATTTCCGTACTTGGGCATACTTAACTATGCATGCAAACTAACCCTGAACCAAACACTGCCTCCTAAACTAAAGTTCTTTGTCTTTGAATAAATTAAAAACTTCGGTGGAATAAGATTTTCGAGACGAAAAGTTTTTACTAACAGTTGAAAATTGCTCTCCTTGCTACATTAAAAAAAGTAATGAAATTACGACGATAAAACTAGTATGAAAGACAACATCTTACCATTCTCAAAGTTCAATCGACCTCGTCTACTTCACAACAGTCTCGACAAAACAATATTTTGGCCGAAAAAGACTGGTTCCAAGTCAATAAATGCGCTGGAAATTGGGCCTTCTGAAAAAATAGACACACAAAAGGTGGAGTTGATGATAACAAATATTTTAAATACTAGCAGTTCTTACAAAGAAGAAAGTGCTGACGCATAATGCAAGGCTTTTTAGTTTTTTTGGAATTCACCGCTAAATTGCTGTATATATCAGTTTTAAAAGAATCCGTATTTTCAATACAATTAACTGTAAATAA
>JANCMA020284432.1:0-12264 GCA_024336925.2 Zoanthus solanderi | reverse complement strand
AACATATCTTTAATCTAAAACCTATTTTTGTATATACTTTATTTCTATTTTACAAAATTTGTACTCAAATTTGTGTTTTGGTTGTACAAATGATTTCTAGTTCAAGCCGGAAAAAAAATTCTGGTAAATTATTACTAAACTTATGGAAATTAATTTGGTTGTTGATAATTAAAAAAAAAAGTATTTATGACTTGATAACTGAAAAAAATATATAATAATCTTTATACCTTAAACACTACATGTTTCAAAGTTTTGCCGTTTTGTCACACATAAATAAATATAGATAAAACAGAAAAGTTAGTGCATTTAATTAAAATAGTTTTTTATAAACTTTTCGTAACTAGTTTTGTCGTTCTCTCATTTTTTTCTCTCAACAGAGGGTGAAAATACACGTCAGCACCGAACATAATTTTGCCGGCTACGACCATAACTTGTTTTCTCCTCGAAATTTTCAAACGTAGTTTTTCACTTCGTAAATGCGATCAAGTTATGTAACAGTTCTTTAATTTTGTGCTCCGGAACCGAGCAAGTCAATCTTCTTAACGCTAGTGAAAAAAAAACAAAACAATTCGCAGCAATTGTTCAATACACATTCATAAGTGTAGAAAACGGTCGTATACCTACCCAGTGGTCTTTTGACAACGAGAAGTAGCTACTTCTTGAATTAAGACTAGTTTGACGAGATTTGAAAGTACAATCTTAACACAACCGTCAGTATTCTAGCTGTTTGAGCCTATCGATTAAAGTGCCTAATCAAAATCTATTTATAGTTTGTGAAAGTATCATACCTCGTCAATTAAGATGATCTGTTTTAAATTGACCGAGTTTCAAGACAAAAAGCCGCGATTTATCATAAAACAAGGCTGCATCTTGTTTGGACAATGTGACTTTTACTCAGTTTCAGAAACGTTTAGATTCTTGCACTTAGAAAACGAAAATAGGTCACACGAACAAAACGGATCTTAGTAAGGGAAACTCTTTAATACCGATCGCACATAAAGTCGGCTATTGTAATTTGCTCCATAATTCATATCCTGAAGCGTTTTCATGCTATTGTTTACATTGCATAAGAATCGAAACCATAGACAAACTTCAAAATAATAAGAATTAAAGGCAAAATGCTAATACTGAGGCACAAAATGATTTATGTTCAGAAACATGCGCCTGAAGTCGTTTGAAGATTGGGTAAATTTACAGAAAGCTCAAAACTATGTTGATGAATGTTGTAAAACAAGTTTAGTAACCATTTAAGTTTTTTGATTAAACAATCGATAAACTGTGAAAATAACATATCTTTGCTTGAGGTTTTATCAATTTTAGCGCTACGAGGCAACATAATGATTAAAAAAGACACAATTCGTACTTTTCGGGCCGATTCATGAATATTTTATTCAGCTAGAAATTAAACCGGAAAACAACATGAAAAAAATTGAAATGTTTTTGATTTAAGAAATATAACATATTCTCTGTGCCTTCACAGCCTTTTGAAAACATAGGCGAACGTTTGGGAGGATTCGTGAGCTGATCAGTTAATGTAGTGAATGTGAGAATACTCAAAAACTTTGCTAAGTTTCTTACCTGACTATGATGGCACGAAGAACATGCTTGATTTCTTTTATAAAATCGTAATTTTCCAACTCAGAATAGAAAAAGACGATATACAAATCGCTTATGTATACTTTTTTTTTGTCATGAAACTGTAAATTTTCACAACTTGAAGACTGCCAATCACATCGCCCACGTCATTTGACCAATCAAAATAGGCGTACTATCCAAATTAATTATTTTATAGATGCAAAAGAATCTTAAGAAAAAAATTTTTTGCTGGAGCACCACATCAGTTATTGGATTCTGAGTATTTACAAAGACTGTGTCGTCTTGATAAGACGAGTCACAGAAGTGCACGATAAACTCGTTCCCAGGGCTTTTACCGAACCATAGAGAAAAATAACCATGGAAACGAGGTGGGTGTGAAGGCTGCTTGTAGCAGTTTGCGAAGGTAAATAGACAAAATTGTTTTAAAATTCAAAGCCCACCGTGATCTACAACGAATAATTTTCAATCTTTAAAAACAAAAACAAGAATAAAAGACTGCAATCATTTAATTGAACGTCACAGCGGGTGAAAAAAACAAAGAAAAAGTCAATTCCATATATTTGCATGTATACATTTTCGCTTTGGAAGTGATGTGTTATAAACACTTTATGCTATAGTTCTCGGTTTTTCTTTCAACATAAAACAAGCTTACAGATCCTAAAACTATTGCCAAATATGTACAACATTTAACTTGAACAACCGCGGTCTTCCGATTAACGCGAGAGCCAAAAATACGATGTTAGAAAAAAGTTAACTAAAATCTCCACCACATTTAGGGAATAGATAATGAGATTCAAAACTAGAAAATATTTTTTTGAGTTCTTATATATAAGAAACAACCTTCCTGATAAACTTTCTTTAAAACGTAACTCCAATAATTGAAATTTAGGAAATTATGAAATATTCTTCCGTTGTTAATAAAAGGTAACACAGCTGTAACTGGGCGCATACATAAAAAACATTATATATTAAAACAAGATATTATATTACTTTTCTATAACATAACCACAACCAAGGTAATATCGGTTGATTTTAATTTGTGATTAGTATAAGCAGTCAGCTACTACTGAATCATATACCCTCTACTGAAGATCATAAATTGTTGGTATCAAAGACTTGTACAGGCTTTTAAGTCCAAATAAGTAAGAAACATATTGTGGAAATATTTCGCTGATTGTTTCAAAAAATTAACGGAAAGACTGGAAATGAACCCAAAGGCAAATAAAGAACTTGGCGAAGACTAAATAAATTTTAAAACGTGCCACAACTACAAAATGACTATGTTTGATTCACTCCTATAAAGGTAACTCATGATGGGTAAAAAGGTCTCAAATTTTTATTTAAATAATGCGAGTTCTAGATCTTAAACTTACAGACTGAATTTTTCAAATTGAAACAATTGGATTCCACATTTTTTTCCTTGGAATCCAGAACCTTTAAAAGGAGCTACAGATTCCCTTGATTGAATTCCAGATTCCCTTGATTGAAATCTAGATTCCTTTAAAAGGAGCCTCAGATTTTCTTGATTGAATTTCAGATTTCTTTAAAAGAAGCTCCAGATTCCCTTGATTGAATTCCAGTTTCCCCAAATGGAACTCTAAATTTCTTTAAAAGGAGCCTCAGATATTCTTGACTGAATTTCAGATTCCTTTAAAAGGAGCTCTCCAGATTCCTTTGACTGAATTTCAGATTCCTTTAAAAGGAGCTTTAGATTCCCTTGATTGAATTCCAGTTTCCCTTGATTGAACTCTAAATTTCTTTAAAAGGAGCCGCAGATATTCTTCAATGAATTTCAGATTCCTTTAAAAGGAGCTCTCCAGATTCCCTTGACTGAATTCCAGATTCCTTTAAAAGGAGCCCCAGATTCCCTCATCAGAGGCCATCATCAGAGTCATAGTAAAATTAGACTCAGTAGCATACTAATAGTCTGGTGCGCCTTTGCTGATTGGCTAGTTAACCTGCAATACTATTGGCTGTTTGTCTTAAATAGTGCTTTATTATTGGTTATTTACTCAATTTAAGCAATTGCGAAAAAGAAGCCTGAGTCCGAATCAGGGCGTATGTATTGCCAGTGCAGTGCTCTAACAGCCGAGCTATGGAGCGATAGCTGTTCAGTGGAGCAATTCATTTTTACATCGCTCACAACGTCAATGCTAAAGTTCCAAGTACAAACTCGATGACAATAATTTTCTGGCGGGCATGGTTGGACTAGTTGATAAGATTTCAGCTTTCCGACCACAAGGTCCCCAGTTCGATCCGGCTTTGCCGAGATTTGAATCTTTGTGTGACCTTCTTTTCAGCCTAAGCTAACTCACCTTTCCATCTTTCTGGGTAGGTAAATGGGTACCAGCGTTTCCTGGGGGCTAACCTGCGATGGATTAATGTCTCGTCCAGAGGGAGTCAAAGACTCTCATCCGCTTAACACTACAGAAACCGGAGATAGGTGCCGGCTCCATGGGCCACTTGGCTCTTAAAGGATTTAGCTTTTTTTTTAGCTCATTTAATGGATAGCACGGATTGCCATTATTGGCTGAATCAAAGACCATTTTCTTTTCTGGCATCAAATAACTACATCGTTGTATAAGTCGATCTTATAAAACAAATTTTTAGAAAGAAACCTTTTATTGCTGTTTTATTAAGTTGGCGACAATTACCCACCATCTAAGTAAACCGCTCTGACAAAAACATCACGTTTTTTTTAAAAAAAAAGTTTAATCACGACTGAGTGTTACTGACCTTTTAACTATAGGGCTGCTCTTCCACAACTTGAGTATCAGTGTTGATCGTTTCCAACAGAAAACCTTTGAACACAGTATTATATCCGCAAAGTTTATTTTCTTTCTTTTGAGTTCATGACACAAATTAAAATTAATTATGGAAATCGTATACTAAAAGTAAGATATTTCGAGAACGGCTTTTGTTATTGAGGAGGAAAGATTATGGTTTAAAAAGCCCATTGATCAAGAGATGAAAGCAGTTGAAAGTTTATCCGGTCTCATTAGCTCATTTAGTCGAACCTTTAATATTAATGCTGTTGTTCTTCTGATTCGAACCCAACAAAATGAATTTAAATTCAAAAATCTTCGTCAGCGCAACTGTTTCAAAAATAACCTGAATATGTCTCTTTATATCCTTAATAATAAGAAAAAAGTTCTGTAAACAGAGTTTATTCATCAGTTTCTCAATCTGCACGTGTTGATGCACTAGATGAAACGAGGACGGACAAAAAGACCATAGAGAAGTTGCTAATCACGGTGATTTCATTTTCTCTTTGTTTGAAAGTTTTGCTATAAATGATCAATGAAAAAGGTGAAAATCTTCAAATAAAAAATAAGTTACAGATGTTCGGTTCTTCAAGACTCAAGTAAAAAACGAAACCAAACAAGAACACTAAGAAACGACACCCAAAAGGGCAACTTGAACAACATCTACAGGCGTACGTGTGACGCATAATTTGGACAACTTGTGATTAAAGTGTTATGGTCATCTCGCTAAGTAATCTAAGTAGGAGATCTATAGAGTGTTAGCTCTTAGAATAGTCCAGAAGGCATAACTTTAAATCATGAACCCAGTTTTACTTAATTTCAATAAAGGCTCCACAATGCATTTATATACAGAGAATAAAAATCTCTACCCTACTATCTAGATCTAGATGTAGATACAGCTACAATATATACGCTTTTCAAAATCAACAAACTTGGCACAACACAGATTAAAGTTTTTCGTTCATCTAATCAAAGTAACAATCCTTTGGTTTTTCCTTTGTTGTTTATCTTTCACTAATTACCCGTGTCACTCTCTTTATCAACAAGCTTTTATTTTTCTCACAATAGAGAGCTGCTCTGATCGTTCGGAAGGCAATGGTATATAATTTGCACCCTAAATCACGCGTTAATTGACCTGAAACGACATGCGTTAACTTTTCGAAAAAATTTGACGAGAACTAGGAATTCATTTATGCCTGTAAATTGAAACAAAAGTCAATGATTTATAACAATAATAGACCATTTTCGACTTTGCAACTGCCTCTCACATCAATGACAACGTATTCAATTTGTACAGAGCTAGAAATTCATCTATGCCTGTAAATTGAAAGAAAAGTCTGATTTATAGCAATAACAGTCCATTTTCGATTTTGCAATTGCCGCTGACAACAACGACAACATATTCAATTTGTCCAGTCTAAGCCTCAGTATGAAGTTAAGTATTCCTAAATGCTAATGAAGTTTTACACTACTTACAACCGTGTGTATTGTTGGAGGTGTGACTTCTCGCTCTCTTGCTAGTATTGTTGAATATTTAACAACAAAGCAAGGCTAAGAATGTATAAAATGAATTCACTGTAAATAAAATCACCAGCAACTGGGAATTCGAAACTGGTTTATTGATAAGGCTATTTTCCGATTCATTTTAGTCTTTCTATTTGGCACAAAGTATAAATCATTTCATTAGCTGATGCAGTTCATGATAAACTTTTCTCATTCGTTGCACATAAACACTTTAGGGTGGTCAAGTTCAGACAAGAATTAAAAACATTTTTCTTATTCTACGTTTTTGACCGAATTACAGAAGAGCACATTTTGCCGACACAACAAGTCACAGACAAAGAAGATTATATTTTAGGTTTGGATAAAATCATCTAGTTGATATGCGCCATCATAATTTTTTTTTCTAAAACATTTTAAATTAGAGATCTTTCGCTATAAGATTAAACAACAATAATAACAATAACAACAATAATAATAATAATAATAGTAATAGTAGTAATAATAATAATAATAACAATAACAATAATACACACTATAGTATTGTCTGATGCATGCACTTCAACTGAATGACTAGATTTAAGACGAATCATAGTAACGATGTCCTGACCTTGCCAACTAAAAGGCATTAAGAGCACATAACTAATATTAATAACAATAATAGTAATAGTAGTAATAATAATAATAATAACAATGATAATAATAATAATAATAACGTAATACATCTTTGACAAAAAACTAATAAAAGTAGTTGAGCTAAACTTGCATGAAAAAGAAAATTAACGAATTAAAACTACACACATTTCGCCTGAAAAAATAAGGAAAAATGGAAACTGAAGCACACTCAAAGAATAAATTATCCAACAATAAAAATGTTATTGTTCGAAAGTTGATTAACACTAACCTGGTTTTACGTTTTTAAACCATGACGAGATTGTTCTTTTTTCCAAACTTATTAAGACTTAGCTTGTTCGAGCGTAACTTGGAGATTAATAATTTTTTTCGAGAAAAATCTAAATAGCATTTCATTAAAATCGAAAACCTTTTTCGTAAAGAAGATAATGCTATTTGAACTTGTATATATATACTCAACCCAGGGTTAAAATTAACTAAATTTTTAGCACTCAGGCTAAGCCTGTTCAACAAATTGACTTACCACAACTAATAGCATCAAATCTCTTTTGCACAATGTTGCTAAACATTGCTCTGTTGAAAAGGTGTACATGCTATATTTTTGGTTTTTGACTTTTTAAAGTCATTAATCAAATAAAATTTACCGTAACCACATCAAATCAAAAATAAAGTATTAACTACAGTTCATTTTAAAAGAGAAGTGAATTGATTTTTCGTTGAAAAACAAAAAATTTAAATGATTGATCTCTTTTTAAAAGTTAATCTTATATTGCTTCCGCTACGCAAATCCTCTTAATTTTTTGGAGTTTCTTTTGCTATAATTGCTAAAGTAAATTAAAATAATTCTGCGACTTTCATAGATAGATTAACTGGCAGATAGAACATGCAATGTTTCCCTCAAAGGTGTAAGTACGAGAAGAAATAAAAGTAACACAATATCAAATGAAAAATTCAAAAAAAAAAAAAATAATTTGTAACATTTTGATATATCAAATATTTTCGCTTAAGTTTCGGCTAGGCTGAACTATAATAATACTAGCATTATTTTCATCATGATAAATCAAATTTGACTCTTTAGCTTCAATTTAACACCGAAAAGTTTGTTAATAACATCTTCAATTTTCCTACAATAGGAGAAATATTCTTATTAATGTTAGCTGCCGCATTGGTAATTGATATTGGAAACGTGGCTTCTTAGCTTTAATGGACAATCAATTTTAAGACTATTTTCACAGCCTGTTGACAACAGTAACCCACACAAGATTGAAACACCTTTTTCATAAGTGCAAGGTCAATGCAACGATTATATACTAGAAGTAATCAAAGATTAATAGAGCGCGTTCGACAGTGGTCAAAATATTTTTATTAGAAGAATATATAATTCAGTTACAACAAGAACCAGCTGGAAAATGGACGAACAAAACACATGGTCTCAACACTTACAAAATGGACGAACGAAGCACATGGTCTGCATTTAAACAACTCAACAAACTCCCACTTACTTCAATTATACAACGATAACAACCTGGTAAATAGTCGAAGCACATTAAAAATGACACGTACAACAACCCGCTGGAAAAATGGAGTTGGAAAATGGACGAACGAAGCACATGGTCGGCATTGATCACCATGCCACCACGGTCACAATAACATGGAGTCGAGGCTTATGTTCCAGCCAGACGAAAATCATCACAGACCTACCCATCATCCTCTTTGCTATCACTACCAATACTATATCAACCCAATCAATTTGCAGTGGTAGCCAATCAGCATCGTTCCCGCCATCAGTATCACGTATCACGTGATATGAGAATTGGACTTCAACTTATACTTCCTCTGTTTTAGCCATCACTTCATAAGGCTTCATATTTTGCTAAAACCTGGGTGCTAGCCACTTTCGCATAATTACAAGATACATAAAAGACAAGAGAATGAAGGGCAATGTTGATGTCCTATACAAACGAAATTGTGAAGATCTTTTTGATACTGATGGAAAACTAAAAAAATTGACTGGTATGACCCAGAATGCAAACGCTATATAAGCACGGTGTGTTTACTTCGCCTAATTCTGACGAATCTCTAAAAAAGTTGTTTATTTGCAAGAAAATGCGTTTATCTAGCGCAAACAGGCTAACAACAGAAAGAGCAATTAAATGTTTAACCTAAAAAGTAATTTTAACAGCTCTGTGGATTTTTTTTTAACGGATGAGTAATGGATGGATTAGTAAGCAGAACAGCTTGCAAGTAACACATGCAAACTAGTATTAAAAACTTGCAGTTGCCACTAAAATGGGCACTAGTTAAGGCGATGCATGTACAACATCTTTAAAAAACAAAACTCGCGAACTTAGAAGTAGATCCATTACAACAAGACAGAGACTTCCAGCTTGCTGCCTGCAGCAGCGAAAAGTTTAATATCTGTAAGTCTCATTCACAATACTCGGTTATTATTACACATATCTCCCGGCGTGACGTTTCACTAGGGTAGGTATCAGAGAAAAAGGTATTGCGAAAATCAGGCAACAGTTTCAATTTGTGTACAAGTCTCTAGTCAAAGTTAAAACTTTTAAAGACAACGCGTTACTTGATTTTCAGTAAAATTGTATTCGTTTTTAAAATATTGAATAAAGCAAATCCATTTAAGCTAGTTTTGCCTATAAATGACCTAAACTTACAAAAATATGAATTTCATGTTAAAAAGTTTCTTGGCACAATATAAAAAGCCAAGCACTGATGGGTCAAGTCCAGAAACCTTTCTGGGGAAATGCTCACCGACTCCTCCCTTTGCTTAGAGTTGGGATCAAGAAGGATCATTCCTGGTTTCTCGGAAACTAATCACTCGCCCCTCTCTTCGGTTCAGGTTAGAGCCAAGGATCATTCTTGGTTTCTTGGAAACCACTCACTCAACTCTCTCTTGGGTTCGAGTTAAGAGTCAAGTTGGATCATTCCTGGTTTCTATTAAACTACTAACCTACCCCTCCTTTTGGTTACGGTTAGAGCCAAGAAGGATCATTCCTGATTTCTGGGAAACTACTCACCTATCCTTCCCTTTTGGTTAGAGTTATAGTCGAGAAGGATCATCATTCCTGGTTTCTAGCTAGCTACTCACTAAACTCTTTCTTGGGTTAGGGGCAGAGTCAAATTGAATTATTCCTGGTTTCTAGGAAACTTCTCACCTACACCTCCCTTCGGTTAGGGTTAAAGTCAAAAAGGATCATTCCTGGTTTTCAGAAAACTACTCACGAAGCCCTCACTTGGGTTCAGGTTAGAGTCAAGGAAGATCATTCCTGGGCCCGGTTGCTCGATAGGTTGTTCACTATTAACTCAGAGTTGAATTTGCTAAGTCTGAGTTAAAATTTAACTCTGAGTTAGTTTCGGTTGCTCGAATGCCGGTTAGCGCTAACTCTGTGTTAAACTGTGAGTTAAATCGAGATGAACTTAACTCAGGTATCGAGGTTATCTAACTCAGAGTTTGTTTGGGTTTAACCACCGTTCAGCAACAGCATTTTAACTCAGGGTAAGTTAACTCAGAGTTAATCAAATTAACTCTGAATTATCGTTAACTCACTTTCAAGCAAACGGGCTCTGGTTTCTAGAAAACAACACACCTATCCTTCCCTTTAGTTGGAGTTAGATACAAAACTTGCGTGAGGTTTAGTTTTGCATGATGGTGTCAATTATAGATGTAAGGCACGAATATTGTTTCTGTGCTATGTGCTAATTAGCTACTAATTTGTTATTTGAAAACATCCTAGCTGATGCAGCATTAAGAAACTGGCTTTAACAAGATATCACAAGATATCACAAGATATCACAAGGAACATAACAATACATGCCTTATAACGTTTCCATTTTGCAACACAAAGCGAAGCGATTCATTGATTCAACGATATAAAAAATCAAAGCCACTGCCTGAAGTTTTTAAATGAAATGAAGTCAACCAAATGTTTCAACCTTGAGTTGCTTAAATACGCGATATCAGCCGACTACAGATTGGCTGAAGCAAAACTTAACAGTAGTTAATTAATACGTTTAACTTAACACAATATGCTTAAAACTACAAGCCTTTCTTACATTTGCAATACTGATTTACAACAAATATTGTTATGTACACAATTAATGTTCATAGTGAAGAATTTGAAACAATAACTCTATGTCGAGCAATTAGTTAATCACCAAACATATTCAAGAACATCAACTACTTCGTATGTAAAGAAGATATCAGCATTGGGTTGAACTTTTTTTCTTTTTCCACGCACACCAATATTACCTTGCTTGCTGCTTTCTTGAGCCTTCTGATCTCGTCTTCAAATTCAGCAGCTTTCCGCTGCAACAATGTCGATTCTTCCTCAGCTACTCGTGCCTTTTCTGCCAACAATTCTGCCATTTCTTCTGATTTCATCTGACACAAATAATCATCAAAAATAATGCATAAATCTTCAATATATTTTTATTTCTTCAGTTGTTCAACATTCGGACATAAAGGAAATCTTCTGTGATCAATTTAATCTTATTATATGTAATGGACTTCCTATGGCGTTCGCCAACCCTATTAAGGCTATCTATGGCCAAACGAAATCATCAACAACCCCTTCTACAATTCTGCCATTTCGTCTGATTTCATCTAACACAAATAATCATCAAAAATAATGCATAAATCTTCAATATATTTTCATTTCTTCAGTTGTTCAACATTTTGACATAAAGAAAATCTTCTGTGATCAATTTAATCTTATTATATGCAATGGGCTTCCTATGGCGTTCGACAACGCTATTAAGACTATCTATGGCCAAACGAAACCATCAACAACTTTTGTGCTCTCATCAGATTGTGGTAATGAAATACCAACTCTGCTGGGTCGGTCTGAGGGGAGCAAATCTACCCAAGCAACTCTACTAAGGCACACTTGATCTTGGTACCGGACATCCAAAAACCACTACAAAGATGAGAAGGTATCAAAGTATACCTGAAATTCTGCGACATTGCTCCCCAAGATCATATAACATATGCACATAATCGACAGGCCTGGCACAAACTAGAAAGTAGGTCCTTCCTTGCCAGTTATCACAACCAGCTCTTAGAAGCTTGGAAATGGAAAGAGTCAGACGTACCAGGACAACCAAGCCATCAATGTCACATTTATCAGAGATTAATAAATAAAGGATTGGCCATACTACCTTAAGACCCATGATAGATTGACTAAAATCACACTGAGAAAACATCATCGTTCACGATGGTTGACCACTAAAGGCCTTCCGTACCAAGGAATAGTAATAATTTAAAGCAAAATATAATTTGTAAAAAAGCCGGCTGAATAAACATAAAAATGGTCCAAAAATTACTGGAACCCATCAATCACCCCCGAGTCCAATAAAACCAACCCTAGATCCCAGCAATCACCCCTGAGTCAAACCAAACCACCCCTGGATCCGACTAAACTTCCCTTGGATCTGAAAAAACGGTTTTTCCTTCCACCCTTTTGGCCACAACCATGGTGTCAAGGCATTTTTTATTATACCAGCTGGCCATTAAAAATCATTCAACCACGGATGGCGCCAGAGTTAAACTCGCGGTAAAAAACGAACGTTATAAATAACCCTGGTAAATGTGGTTTTTATTTTACTTTTGGTAGTTGAAATGAACGCTTGGTGTTATTGCCAACGAGCCAGTCGAGCGAAGACGCGAGCCTGGTGAGGCGGCAGCATCATAGAGCCGATGCACGTGTAGAAAGCAGGGAGAAAAAATCTCGACCTGGATGTAAGGTAATAT
>JANCMA020284324.1:0-12268 GCA_024336925.2 Zoanthus solanderi | reverse complement strand
GGAGTTAGGTCTTTAACTCATTCAGTTAATGCAGTATTTCTACAGTATATCTCATCAGGTCTATGATGTTGTCTATCATCATCACTTATTTCTGGAGTTAGATCTTTCACTCAGTCACTTTATGCAGTACTTCTACAGTATTTCTCATCAGGTCTATGATGTTGTCTATCATCATCACTTATTTCTGGAGTTAGATTGTTCACCCAGTCAGTTTATACAGTACATCTACAGTATATCTCAGGTCTATGATGTTGTTTATCTTATTTTTTTTGGAGTTAGGTCTTTAACTCATTCAGTTAATGCAGTATTTCTACAGTATATCTCATCAGGTCTATGATGTTGTCTATCCTCATCATTTATTTGTGATGTTAAATACTTCTGCAGTATTTCCCATCAGGCCTGTGATCTTGTATTTCATGATCTGTTATGTCTCGAGTTAGATTGTTCACCCAGTCCGTTTATACAATATGTGTACAGTGTTTCTCATCAGTTATGACTGTTGTATTTCATCATCTGTTGGTTTTGGAGTTTGGTCCTTCACTCAGTCAGTTTGTATGCAATACATGTACAGTATTTCTCACCAAATCTATGATCTTGTATTTTATTACCATTTATTTTTGGAGTTGGGTCTTTCACTCAGTATTTTTATGCAGTAGTTCTACTGTATATCTCATTAAACTGATGTTGTCTGTCATTATTTCTAGAGTTAGGTCTCTCACTCAGTCAGTTTATGCAGTACATCTACAGTATATCTTATCAGGTCTGTGATGTTGTGTATCATCATCAGTTTTTTCTTGTGTCAGGTCTTTCACTCGGTCAGTTTATGCAGTAGTTCTACTGTATATCTCATCAGGTCTATGATGTTGTCTATCATCATCACCATTTATTTCTGGAGTTAGGACTCTCAGTCAGTTTATGCAGTACATCTACAGCATATCTCGTCAGATCGATGATGTTGTCTATCATCATTTACTTCTGTAGTTATGTCTTTGACTCTATCAATTTATGCAGTACTTCTACAGTATTTTTTATTAGATGGATGATGTTATCTATCATCATTTACTTCTGTAGTTATGTCTTTGACTCTATCAATTTATGCAGTACTTCTACAGTATTTCTTATTAAATCAATGATGGTTTCCATCATCATTATTTTATTTCTGGAGTTAGGTCTTTTACTTCATCAGCTTATGTAGTATTTCAACAGTATATCTCATTAAATATATGTTTTTCTATCATTATCATTTATTTTTGCAGTTAAGTGTTTCACTCTGTCAGTTTATGCAGTACATCTACAGCGTATCTCATCAGGTCTATGATGTTGTCTATCATCATCCTTTATTTTTCGAGTTAAGTCTTTCACTCAGTCAGTTTATGCTGTATTTCTACAGTATATCTCATTATGTCAATGATGTTGTCTATCTCCATAATTTATTTGTGGTGTTAGGTAATTTTAAAGTATTTCTCATCAGGTGTATGATGTTATAGCTCATCATCTGTTATTTTGGAGGAAGGTCCTTCATCAGTTAGTTTGTACTCATGGATGTATGCTATTTCTCATCAGGTCTATGATGTTGCATTTAATCATCTGTTATTTCTGGAGTTAGATTGTTCACTCAGTCAGTTTACACAATAAATGTACAGTATTTCTCATCGGTCATGACTGTTGCATTTTATCATCTGTTGGTTTTGGAGTTAGGTCCTTCTCTCAATCAGTCTGTGCAATACATGTACAGTATTTCTTACCAGATCTATGATGTTGTATTTTATTGCCATTTATTTCTGGAAGTAGGTCTTTCATTCAGTTTAGGCAGTACTTCTACACTATATCTCATTAGCCAGGTCTATGAAGTTGTTTATCTCAATCATTTATTTCTGGAGTTCTTTCACACAGTCAGTTTATGCAGTATTTTTACAGTATCTCTCATCGGATCTATACTGTTGTCTATTATAATCTATGTTTGGAGTTATGTCTTTCAATCTATCGGTTTTTGCCGTACTTTTACAGTATTTCTCATTAGGTAGGTGATGTTATAGTTCATCATCTGTTATATCTGGAGCTGGGTCCTTCATCAGTTAGTTTGTACCCATGTACAGTATTTCTCATCAGATCTATGATGTTGTATTTAATTATCTGTTATTTCTCGAGTTAGATGGTTCACCCATTCAGTTTAAACAATACATGTACAGTATTTCTCATCAGGTATGATTGTTGCATTTCATCATCTGTTATATCTTGTATTAGGTCTTTCACTGAGTCAGTTTATGCAGTACATCAAGTCTATGATGTTGTCTCATCATCATTTATTTCTGGAGTTAGGTCTTTCACTCAGTCAGTTTATGCAGTACATCTACTTATATTTCATCAGGTCTGTGATGTTGTCTTTCATCTGTTTTTTTTTGTGTCCGGTCTTTCACTTATTCAGTTTATGCAGTACTTCTACAGTATATCTCATCAGGTCTGTGATGCTGTCTGTCATCATCTGTTTTTTCTTGTGTCAGGTCTTTCACTCATTCTGTTTATGCAGTATACCTTATCAGGTCTGATCAGGTTTCTGCAGTATATGTCATCAGGTCTGTGATGCTGTCTATCATCATCTGTTTTTTCTTGTGTCAAGTCTTTCACTCAGTCAGTTTATGCAGTATATATTATTAGGTCTGATCAGGTTTCTGCAGTATATTTTATCAGGTCTGTGATGTTCTCTATCATCATCTGTTTTTTCTTGTGTCAGGTCTTTCACTCATTCTGTTTATGCAGTATATCTCATCAGGTCTGTGATGTTCTCTATCATGATCTGTTTTTTCTTGTGTCAGGTCTTTCACTCTTTCAATTTATGGAGTATATCTTGTTAGGTCTCATCAGGTTTCTGCAGTATATCTCAGGTCTGTGATGTTGCCTCATCATTTATTTCTTGTGTCAGGTCTTTCACTCAGTCAGTTTATGCAGTATATCTTGTCAGGTCTGTGATGTTTTCTATCATCTGTTTTTTCTTGTGTTAGGTCTTTCACTCAGTTTATGCAGTACATATGTGGTCTATCTCATCAGGTCTATGATGTTGTCTAGCACGAGTTAAGTGTTTTACTTAGTCAGTTTATGTAGTACTTCTGCAGTATATCTCATTAAATCAATGAAGTTTTCTGGATCATCATTATTTATTTTTGGAGTTAAGTCTTTTACTCAGACAGTTTAAATGCAATACTTTTGTATAATTTTATGGTATTTCTCATAAGGTGTATGATGTTGCATTTCATCATTTGTTATTTTTGGAGTTAGGTCATTCACTGAGTCAGTTTATACAATACATGTACAGCATTTCTCATCAGTTATGAGTTGCATTTCATCATATGTTCTTTTTGGAGTTAGGTCTTTCTCTCAGTCATTCTGTGCAATACATGTACAGTATTTCTCACCAGATCTATGATGTTGTATTTTATTACTATTTATTTCTGGAGTTTGGTTTCTCACTCAGTTAGTTTATGCAGTACTTTTACAGTATATCTCAACAGTTCTATAATGTTGTCTATCATCATCATTTATTTCTTGAGTTAAGTCTTTCACTCAGTCAGTTTATGCAATACTTCTATCTAAGTATGGTATATCTCATCAGGTCTTATGATGTTGACCAGCACCAACACCTATTTCTGGAGTTAGGTCTTTCACTCAGTCAGTTTATGGTGCCAGTACTGCCAAAGTATATCTCATAATGTCTATGATGTTGTCTATTGTTTTCATTTAGTTTTGGAGTTATATCTTTCACTCATTCAGTTTATGCAGTACTTTTACAGTATTTCTCATCAGGTCTATGATGTTGTAGTTCATCATTTATTTCTGGAGTAAGGTTTTTCACCCAGTTAGTTTATGCAGTACTTTTACAGTATATTTCATCAGGTCTTTCATCTGTTATTTCTTGTGTTAGGTCTTACACTCGTTCAGTTTATACAGTACTTGAACAGTATTTTTCATCAATTATGACTTGGAGTCCATCACCTGTTATTTCTAGAGTTAGTTCTTTTATCAGTCAGTTTATGCATTACTTGTACTGTCAGTATTTCTGATCAGGTCTATGATCTTGTATTTCATCATTTGTTAATTCTGGGGTTAGGTCCTTCACTCAGTCAGTTTATGCAGTATTTTTACAGTGTATTTCATCATGTTGATGATGTCTATCTCCATCATTTATTTGTGGTGTTAGGTACACTACAGTATTTCTCATCAGGTCAATGATGTTGTATTTCATCATCTGTTATTTCTGGAGTTAGGGCCTTCACCCAGCCAGTTTATACAGTTTTTCTCATTAGTTATGACTGTTGCATTTCATCATCTGTTATATCTTAAGTTAGGTCCTTCACTCATTCAGTTTATGCAGTACCTCTACAGCATATCTCATCAGGTCTATGATGTTGTCTCATCATTTATATCTGGAGTTAGGTCTTTCTTTCAATAGGCAGTTATGCATTGCCTCTGTAGTATTTCTGATCAGGTTTTTAATGTTGTATATCATCTATTATTTCTCGAATTAGGTCCTTTACCTTGTCAGTTTTTGCACTACATCACTTTGTACAGTATTTCGCATCAGGTCTATGATGCTGTGTTTCATTAATATGTGGTATTTCTGGAGTTAGGTTTTTCATCAGTAAGTTTGTACCATGTACAGTAATTGTTTTGTTATCAGGTCTTTGGTGTTGCATTTCATCATGTTTTATTGATGGAATCCTTCATCAGTCAGGTTGTACCCATGTACTGTATTTTTTTGTTATCAAGTTTTTGATTTTGAATTTCATCATGTTTTATTGCTGGGGTTAGGTCCTTCTTTAGTCATTTTGTTTCACTCAGTCAGTTTTTGCAATACTTGGAAAATGTATCTCATCAGGTCTTGTTGTATTTTATCATTTGGTATTTCTGGCGTTAGATCCTTCATCAGTCATTTTTTAGCCATGAATAGTATTTCTCATCAGTTACAATTGTTGTATTTCATCAATTGTTCTTTCTGGAGTTAGGTCTTTCACTCAGTCAGTTTATGCAATACATGTACAGTATTTCTCATCAGGTCTATGATGTTGTATTTATTGTCTGTTATTTCTGGAATTGTGCTCTTTACTCAGTCAGTTCATGAAATACATATACAGTATTTTGCATCTAGATTGTGATATTGTATTTTGTCATCTGTTATTTCTGGAAGTAGTTGTTTCACTCAATCAGATTATACAATACAGTATTTCCAATCTGGTCTGTGATGTTGTATTTCATCACGTCTTATATATTATGGAGTATTGTACAGTAAATCCTACTTGGTCTTTGATGTTGTGTTTCATCATACATTATTTCTGCAGTTACTTCTTTTATTCATTACTTCTTTTATTCAGTCAGTTTATGTATTAATTGTACAGTATTTCTCATTAGGTCTGTGATCTTGTATTTCATCATCTGGTCTTTCTGCAATAACGTCTTTCACTCGGTTAGTTTATGCAGTATTTTTACAGTATTTTTTATCAGTTTGTATTTATCATGTGTTGTTCCTGGAGTTAGGTACGGTATTTCTCATGAGGTCTCTGATCTTGTGTTTCATCATATTCTGTTATTTCTGGAGTAAGGTCTTTCACTCAGTCAGTTAATGCAATAGTTCTACTGTATATATCTCATCAGGTCTATGATGTTGTCTATCATCATCATTTATTTCTTGAGTTAAGTCTTTCACTCAGTCAGTTTATGCAATACTTCTATCTATGGTATATCTCATCAGGTCTTACGATGTTGATGAGCACAACCACCTATTTCTGGGGTTAGGTCTTTCACTCAATCAGTTTATGGTGCCAGTACTGCCAAAGTATATCTCATCATGTCTATGATGTTGTCTATTGTTATCATTTATTTCTGGAGTTATGTCTTTCACACAGTCATTTTGTGTGTTACTTCTACAATTTATCTCATTAGGTTTATGATGTTGTCTATCATCACTTATTTCTAAAGTTAGATCTTTCACTCAGTCAGTTTATAATGCAGTATATCTACACTATCTCATTAGGTCGATGATGTTGTCTATCTCTCATTTATTTCTGAAGTTAGGTCTTTCACTCAGTCAGTATATACGCAGTATGCAGTATTTCTACACTATATCTCATCTGGACAACAATGTTGTCTGTCCTCATTTATTTCTGGAGTTAGATCTTTCACTCAGTCAGTTTATGCAGTATATCTACAATATATCTCATTAGGTCTATGATGTTGTCTATCATCATCACATATTTCTGGAGTTCAGTCTTTCACTCAATCAGTTGATGCAGTACTTCTACAGTATTTCTCATCAGATCTGTGATTTTGTCTATCAGCATCACTTATTTCTAGAGTTAGATATTTCACTCAGTCAGTTTATGCAGTATATCTACACTATCTCATTAGGTCTATGATGTTGTCTATCTCTATCATTTATTTCTGGAGGTAGGTCTGTCACAAGTCAATTACACAATACATGTACAGTATTTTTTATTATAATTGTTGTATTTCATCCTATTTTTTATGGTTGAGGTCTTTCACTCAGTCATTGAATATACAATACATGTACAGTTTTTCTTGTCAAATTTAGATTTACTTATAAGATTGGTTTTTGATATAATTATATTTAAAAGAAAGACTAACGTGGGTAGGTCGACATTTTGAAGGCATCCTGTCATCATTTTCAAGAGATCTCTAAATTTACATGTATGCAGACAATATAAACAAAATTTAGATTTGCTGTTTTTTATACTATTTTGCTGAAGTTAGGTTTTCAATTATATATTTTGTATAACTGATACGTAACTTTTCTTGCCATGTTGATAACTGTTGTTTCTCATCATTTTTTATTTCTGCAGTTAGATCAGGACTTCACTCTTGATACATTTTGTGCAATTTATATACAGTGTTTCTTATAAGGCTTATGTTGTGTTTTGTAATACAATAATTTTATGTTATTTATAGAGTTAGGTAATACACTTCGACAGTTTGTACAGTATTTTTTCATCATGTTTATGAGATTGTATTCTTATGTTATTTCTGGGGTTAATTCCTTAACTCAGGCAGTTTGTATGTAGTATGTTTCACCAGGCTTATATTTCTAGAGTTAGAATCTTCATTCAGTCAGTTTTTATACTTTACACTCAAACATTTTTTGTTCAATTGTAACTAGCAAAGATGTGAGTCACATTGAAACTTGTCAGCGAAAAGTATCACATTGTTTTTGAGATCTGCAGATATATAAATTTCTGAGCTGCAAGTTATTTTCAGTTAATACTGTGCATGTAAAGTATTTCTCATAATAATTATGTGATAGTATGTCATAATAAGTGTGATGATTTTCGTTATTTCTGGGAATCAGTCTTTTCTTAACAAGATATATGTTAATGTTTTTCATTTTTTAGAAAGGTGAAGATGAACAGTTTAAAGCAATAGCTGATGCAATCTGCTGGTAACAGTGCTATGTCTTTATGATTAGCAAAGTACTAGCCAGGGTATACTGGGGAAAGGATGATGAGAATTTTTAGTGCAGTGTAATTATTGTATTATTTGCACCTGAGCACAATAACTAAAAGCTATGGAGCAGTTTGGAAGGATTTGTTTTAACTTTTGATCATGTTATTGACTACGGGAATAAAACAGTCTCATGAATATGTGTTCTAGACAATGATAGAAAACACTTTAACGTACCAGAGGAGAACACAAGAAAAGTGAAAAGTGAACACAAGAAAAGTAGAATAGTACCAGAGGAGAACACAAGAAAAGTGTTGAGAAGCTTTTTGAGTGTTCTAAACATCATTGCATTTTCTATTATTGTCTAGAAACACAAGACAATACTATTTTGTTCCTTTTAGAAAATAACTTCACTTCCATTCTTCTGAAAAACTTTTCTTGCTTTGGGTAACATTATCTTGTGATTTCTATTGTTTTATAAAATTGAACTAAGCTAATCAGAAGGTTCATTATTTAATTGGACTTAATATCTTAATCTTTAATAACTAAGATATTAAGATGAGCTGATACTTCTGTCAATGAACACTCAACAAAGGAAATCATACTTGATACTAGGTTTGTTGTTTGGTGTAGATGAACAGAAGTTAAGGTGATATTTCAATGAGCAGATGGTAAAGTTGATATCAAAGTATTTAAGGGTGTGATTCAAACCAGGAGTATCAAGAGTGTTCAGGATTGGCAGTACAGAACTTATTCTTAGTTTATTTCATAACTATTTACTTGCTGTAAAAATTATATGTCAAGCCTATTAATGCTGATGCCATTGTTTGAAAACTGCTTCTCATTTGTTAAAAAATTTTGGCTAAAAGTTAAAAGTGTTGAAATTCTTAAAACGTAAAATTCAGTAACTACTAAAATTAACATAATTTATGTTTGCTAGTATTATGTCCTAAGTGATTCCCGAGGGGATTGAGGCTTCTCATTTGTCTATTAAACAAATGTTTACAATGTAATGATATGATGCATCATTCTAAAAAAGAAACAATTTTCTTTTAATTTTATTGATAATGGTGTTTTACCAGAAACTAAAACACTTTTCTTTTCAATATGAAGATGCGAAAAAGTTATATAGCAAATGTCCCGGATGTAGGGGCAGGTCCTCAAAAAGATTTCAGTTAAGCCATGCAGATGTGCTGAAAATATGGCCTGTTCAAGTGTCAGCCTCTGGTGTAAAGTGTATGCAACTCCTGGACCTAAGAAATTCATTGGCTGATTGGAAGGCATGCAGGTACCACAAAGTTTAAAATACTGTTTATTTGCTGTTTTGGTACAATGTTATTTTGCTTTTGAAAGTAATGTACAGTATAAATGAAGTTTAATATACAGTTTTCTTTTTACTTTCATTGTAAGAGATTTTTTATAGCAATGTATATTAATTTTATGCTTAAGCAAGCTTTTTTACCAGCAAACGGTGTAAGTTATCTTTCAGAGTTGAAGCTGTGAGTTAAATGACCTGTTCATTGTAAGCTCTTGGATTGCTGTAAAGTGACAACAACTCCTGGCCCTAAGGAAGTCATTGTATGGTCAGAAGGTATGTAGGCAATCACAAATAAGTTGCTGTTTTTGTTCATTTTTGGTTTTTTGAAATTAATACACATTACACATGAGCTTTGAAAGATTTTTTTTTAATTGTAAAAGATTAATTTTTTTCTATTGGACATGTGCAAATTTATCAGTCTTAAGAAAGATTATCAGTGATCAATATTATTTTTCAGTGTTGACAATGCAGCTGTGAGTTATGGCTTGTTGAATATCAGCCTTTGGTGTACAGTGACTGGAACTTTTGGACCTAAGCAAATCATTGTACAGTTGGAAGGCAAGCAGGCAGCACAGAGTTTGAAATACAGTATTTTATAATAACTTGCTGTTTTGGAGACATTTTTTACTTTAATTTGTACACTGTACACATGAACTTTGAACAGTTCTTTTTTTACTTATTAGTTAGTCTGAAGAAAGATTATCTACCTTTGAACAATATTATCTTTGACTTTCAGTGTTAACAATGCAGCTGTGAGTTATGGCTTGTTGAATATCAGCCACTGGTGTAAAATGATTGGAACTCCTGGACCTAAGCAAATCATTCCACAGTTGGAAGACAAGCAGGCAGCACAGAGTTTGAAATACAGTATTTTATAATAATTTGCTGTTTTAGTACATTTTTTTGCTTTGATTTGTACACTGTGCACACAAACTTTGAACAGTTCTTGTTTTACTTGGAAGATATTTGTTGTGTTCATGTACAATTAGTCTGAAAAAAGATTAATTATTTACCAGTGAACAATATTATATCTTTAACTTTCAGTGCTGACCATGCAGCTGTTAGTTATGGCCTGTTGATCATCAACCTTTTGTGTAAACTGACAGCAATCCTTGGCTGAAAGCAAACCATCATTGTTCTATTGCAAGACATGTAGCCACCACAAAGTTTGAGATACTGTTTATTTGCTGTTTTGCTACAATGTTATTTTGCTTTTGAAATAAGTTGTACACTATACATGACATTTTTATGTAGTTCTCCTTTTACTTTGTTAGAGAATTTTCGTAGTGATGTATATTTATGGTAAAGCAAGCTTTTTTTACCAGCAATCAAGTTGATGTAAGTTATTTTTCAGTGTTGACCATTCAGCTGTGAGGTATGGACTGTTGAATATCAGCTGCTGATGTAAAGTGGCTGTAATCCCTGGACCTAAAAAGTCATTACATACGGTTGGAAGGCATGAAGGCAATCACAAATAAGTTTGAAATACATTATTTTAAGTTGCTGCTTTTGTACATTTTTTGCTTTTAAAAGTAATGCACAATACAAATGAACTTTGAAGACTTTTCTTTTTACTTTGTAAGAGATTTTTTGTATTAATGTACATTTAGTCTGAAGAAAATATATTTACCTGTGATCCATATTATCTTTCAGTGTTGACCTTGCAGCTGTGACTTGCAGCCTGTTAACTGTCAGCCTCTGGTGTAAAGTGACTTCAATCCTTGGCCAAAAGCAAACCATCATTGTTCCACTGCAAGCCATGCAGCCACCACAAAGTTTGAAATACTGTAAATTTACTGTTTTGGTAAATTTCGCTTATGAAAGTAAGTTGTACACTACACATGAAGTTAATTTGTGCAGTTCTCTTCTTACTTTCTTAGACATTTTTTGTACTTATGTGTATATTTATGGTAAAGAGTTTTTTACCAATAAATGCTATCTTTCAGTTAATCCATGTAGATGTGCTGAAAATATGGCCTTTTCCAGTGTCAACCTCTGGTATAAAGTGAATGCAACTCCTGGACCTAAGCAAATCATTGCACAGTTGGAAGACAAGCAGGCAGCACAAAGTTTGAAATACAGTATTTAATAATAATTTGCTCATTTTTTGCTTTTGTGCACTGTTCACACGAAATTTTAACAGTTCTTGTTTTACTTTGTAAAAGATTTTTTTGGTTGTGTATAATTAGTCTTAAGAAAGAATATTTGTGGGTGATCAATGTTATCTTTTAGTGCTGACCATGCAGCTGTGAGGAATGGCCTATTGAATGTCAGCTTGGCTCTGATGTAAAGTGAATGCAACTTCTGGCCCTGGGCAAACCATTGGTTGATTGAAAGGCATGCAGGCAACCACAAAGTTTGAAATAAGTTATAATTATAGTGTTTGTTGCTGTGTTGTTTTGTTTTTGCTTTTGAAAGTAACGCACTATACACATGAAATTTGAATAGATCTTCTTCTACTTTGCAAAAGATATTTTGTAGTGATGCACATTCAGTCTGAAGAAAGAGTAGTTTACCCAGGGCTCGAAATCAACTTTTTCACTTACTAGTCTAATGCCTACTGTCAATTTAAATCTTACTAGCCAATTTTTTTACAAGCCAAACATTAAAATTCTGAGATGTTTTTTTTTGAGATAAATAGAAACTAGTTCAGTCAATTTCATTTTGTTTACTATTCAAAGTGGCTAGTGGAAATAGGAAATCTATTTGCCAAAACTGAATTTGTACCAGTCTGTGGCTAGTTGGCTACCATTAGTGTCGAGCCCTGTTACCAGTAATCAATATTATCTTTCAGTTATATGGCCTGTTGATCATCAGCCTCTGGTGTAAAGTGACATCAATCCTTGGCTGAAAGCAAACCATCATTGTTCCATTGCAAGAAATAATAACCACCACAATGTTTGAGATACTTTAAATTAGCAGTTTTGATATATTTCCCTTTTGAAAGTAAGTTGTACACTACACATGAAGTTACTTTGCACAGTTCTCTTCTTACTTTCTAAGAAATATATTGTACTTATGTGTATATTTTTGGTAAGGAAAGATTTTTTCACCAGTAATCAATGTTATCTTTCTGTTAAGCCATGCAGATGTGCTCACAATATGGCCTTTTCCAGTGTCAGCCTCTGGTATAAAGTGAATGCAATTCCTGGCCCTAAGCAAACCATTTGTTGATTGGAAGGCATGCAAGCAACTACAAAGTTTGAAATAAGTTATAATCATGTGTTTTTTGCTGTTTTGTTTTTGCTTTTGAAAGTAATGCACTGTATCACAGGAACTTTGAACAGTTCTCGTTTTACTTTGTAAAAGATACTTTGTATTTAATGTACATCTAATTTAAAATAAGGCATAAAATATTAAAAACTATTTTAAAAGTTTAAACAAAACATTTTTGCTCAACGTGAGCATCATCAGGTTTGGCTGGCTAATTGAATCTTGGAGTTTTATATGCCAGCACTGCTTGGACAATAAGCATTGTTTAAGTAATGCCGTTGGGAAATAAAATAA
>JANCMA020284217.1:0-12268 GCA_024336925.2 Zoanthus solanderi | reverse complement strand
GTCCTTTTGGACCATACGAAACAATTTTGTCGTGAAAAATACACAATGATAATACAGTAGTTTGTTTCATCACTTTCAATTTTATATATATATATATAAATATACATATATAAAATCAGGGTTTGAATGTAGGCATCGAGAGTGCTCAATACTTTAAAAATAGAGCGGGATAACAAATAAATGAAATTACACGGAGGCGGTTAAATCCTCACTCTGCATTTCATACAAATTTGTTTCGTACGAGTACTAAGACCCGCACACATCATATATATATTTTATCATCTATATATATTCACTCATCATATATATATTTCATATATGTATATATAAAAGGGCAATATAAGACTCGGGCATTTCCACAGGAAGCCCGAGTAAATAATTCCAGTATTTACACTGGCGATGAAGCAGGGACGGGGGACTGTGGGTCCTACAACTCCCCCTGGGTAGGATCAGTAAATATTGCCATTGCCAAAAGACACGTTCTGGCAGGTTTCTGGAATTCGTTAAACCCAATATTTTCCCACGAATCGGAAGCTAGATAGAAACTCGCGTTCACTGACTGTTGCGATTAGAAATAACTACTATTCTGAACAATATAGTTTATTTGAAAAAGAAGACAGATATTTTAGATTTTAGAATGCCGGTTTTTTCAATATATACCAAGTAATTCTAGTACATAATAAAATCTTTTTTTCTGCCAATGATTCACTTAAGGACATTTTGGTAGCTTTGAGCTGGTTAAGAATTAACTGAGTGAACTAAACTGGATTATACTTTCTTTAAAAGAGAAAACAGGACTGGCCAAGGCCCATTTTGATTGAAGAACATTATATGTATTTTTTTAGTATATTGTATTAGAATAAATCACTAAAATTGCTTTGTTTAAAATAGTCGTTTTAGCGTATTCGTTTTAAATAGTGGCGTGTACTTTATACTTTGTTTAAAATGAGCTCCTCTACCTTTTAGAACGCTTCACCGCTTCTAATTTCCGATATTTTTACGAAGTGTCTCGGTGTCCGACAGTCGTATAGGGTCGACAGTCGATAAATTTCTCAAAATTACACCAAACATACCAAGATATAATCCTTAACCCAACCCTAACCATTATTCCTTCGTAAATATATATTTTATGTTCTTTTATAATCATTATAAAATATAAATATACTATACAATTTGTTTTAATAGCTTTAAAAATAAGTTTTACATTATTTACGCAGCATAATTAATGATTTATCAATATCAGTCATTTTTTCTGTTTTATGATTTGTGATTTGTGTCCCCTAATTAGTAAGCGTTTCTCCTAAGGTTTTGCACGTCAATAAAGTTTCTTGATTATTGGTTGATCGAATAAGGTGTTTTGTACGCTTGACGTACTAACTTTGTTGGTTACTTAAACAATGACACAAAGAAATGACAGAAACCGGAAGTAATCTTGACAGTTTTAAAACTCCCGTGAGTGAAATGAGCCTGGGTATAAGGAAAATGGCGGGTTTTGACTGTCGCAAGTAAGTTTGTATCGCAGCGCATTGGAAATGTGGAGATTTTCAGATTTGGCAATTCAGAAAGCCCTAGAAGAGGTTTGAGCAACTTATAATATTAACAATACTAATATATACATGAAAATTATGTTTTAAAATTCTTTTAAAATTTAGGTGGTATAGAAGAAGCATTATACCAATGTTTTTAGATTAAAAGTTTACAGATCTCCGTGGGAACTGTTACCAATCTTGAGCATTTTATTAGCATTAGCTTTTTTACACATGTTCTCTCAAGATGTATTTGCCAAGGTCTTCTTCCAACATTTTGTAAGTGCATTTTTATCAGGTTTTGCCATCATGATTGTATAAGTAAATAATTTTTATATGTTTACAGCAAAGATCAATCACTTCATGGTTTCATAATTTATACAAAATAAATTTATAATATGTTGAATTATTTATATTGTTTAGAAAAGGCCAGCAAAATAAGCTGCTTATAACAAGTGTAGCTTGATAACTCTTGAAAAAAAAAAAACTCTTGAAAACTCAAAGCATGAGTTTTCATGTGTCTAATTGATAACAAAATACTTTTAACAGATGTTGTTTTTAAAAGGTATCATGCTCTAGAGGTACTTATAATTATTAGTATTACAGGGGCCCTTGGCCTAAATCATTTTAAGTGCAGTCAGTCTTAAAATGATTGTTGAACAGTTTAAAAAAAAGTGCATTGGCAAGCAAATGAAGTACCTGGTTTTCTCAATTCCAAATTGAAAGTTTTGATCGTCACTGTAGGGAAAGTACATACAAAGCTATTATTTTGATGTTTTGCTCTGGCAAAGGATTAATGCTCGAAAATGCTACTTTGTGGTTCACCAACGACAAAATTTTCAGTGTAGATTTGATTAGAAAACATGCAGGTCTAAAATGAATTTTCAGGCTTTAAATGCGATTACCCTGGCAAATAAAAAGCCAGTGCCTAACAAGTGTAGCTTGAAAGAATATTGTTTTTTGGACAATGTAAAGTTAATTGCCTGCAATTGCTGAGGCCTCACAGGCTTATATTCAGTTTACTGTTTGGTCCTGAAATGCTTTTTCAGGCTTTGCTCTCATGATCCTGTTAACAATATAACCAACAGCTAATGAGTACAGCTAAAAAGCACATTTGTTAGAACACTGTAAAGGTACTGCAAATGTCACAGGACTGAGGTCAGTTAATAACAGTCCAGATGTGAGTTTTTAGACTTGCACCTAGCTTGCACCTTTTACAAGTGCGCATTTGCTGGAACACTATATAGTCATCACAGAGGTCACCATAACCTGAGAGTTACTCCTGAATTAATTTTTCATACTTGGTGCCCTGTAATGGTTGCCAAATTGCTTCTAACAAGTGTAGCTTAAAAGTCTAATTAAGACTAGTATTCAAGTGTGTTTATCACAGTCCTGGAATTATTACTTAGCTAAGCCTCATAATCATGAGTATGACAGTTAAATTTATAAGATTACCTCTTAGGTTTATGACCTAAATAGGAGAGAACATTATCTTAAGATTTCCAGTATGCAAAATTTGTGTATGTATCTTTACCTTTAGAAAACAAAAACACATACCTCTAATGTTGCTTTCAAAAGCTCTTCTTTCAGATCATCTTGCAAAGTTTCTTCAGATCCGCAGCTGCTAAGTTTTCTGTTAGTGCCAAGTGGCTCTATTCTATCAGTCAGCCTAAACACTGAATTCCTGTCACCAGCACTTAATATATCTTTTCTGTTCTCTAGCTCTGTAACCTCGGCTTGTAATTTAGATAGATGTGCTCTTAACTGGCAAATTTCAGTCTGTAGTTGAACCTTCTCCCCTCTGAGATACTTTAACTCGTTTTGATCTATGGAATTTGACGCGAGGGTCCTTGATGAAGATTTTGATACTGTACTAGATAATCTTAAGGAAGATTCGTGGGATAACGATGAATGTACTCTAGAAAGAATATCAGTGTCAGAGCCAAAATTTCTGCTTGATGATACAAAATTAATCGATTTAGGGTTCGATTCAGATTGTGAAGAGGGAGGTCTTGGTGTTGATATAGATGGAATGTGTGTCGATAAGCTATCGCAACAATCAATTTCTTTTCGTAAAGATAATACTGTATTTTCAATTTCCTTTTTCTCATTTTGTATGAAACGTAGTTTTTTTTCCTCTTTTGCTTTGTTATTTTGAAGTAGAGTTATTTGTTCTTTTAGTTCTTCTTTTTGCCTTTTCAGTGACTCCAACTGACTTTGCTCCTGTTTAACATCCAGTATATCAATATTTTTTCTTTTTTCTTGCTGTATGGTTATCAGCTCTTTTTCTTCTCTGTTTTTATTGCTTTGGATCTTTGATACTTCATGCTGTAACTCGGACTTCTGTTTTCTCAGTTTTGTTAGCTGCACTTCAACTTCAACAATATCTGTACTTAGTTCTGAAATAGCGCTTCCCTTCTTCCTCCAAGAATCGTCTGCTGCTGAAATGTTTGCTTCAAGTTTCCACTGCTGGCTCTGTAGAGTATATAACTGCTTTTCAATGTCATTTCTTTCTTTTCTGAGAGAATTTATCTCATCTTCTTCTCTTTTTCGTGTTTCTCGCAGCATTGTTGTTTCAGCATCGAGACGCGTTCTCTGGCCTAAAAGTGTTGCTAGTAAAACGTCCAGCTCCATCTTCTTTTTTCTCAGCGATGTCGTATCGGACTCCTCACGTTGTTTCCTATCGTGGATGACCGTAATTTCAGTTTCCAGTTCTGTCTTTTGTCTTCTTAGGGCTGCAACTGCTCTCTCAAGATCCATTCGAATCCTTTTTGTTTCATAAACCGCTCTCTCTTCAAATTGGATGGACTCCTTAGATATCTGAACAGATTTTTCCGACAGTTGAGACTGAAGATAAAGAAGTTCTTTTCTTAGATTTGCTAACTCAGTCTTCATCTCGTCCCTTTGCTGTGTGACTCGGAATATTTCTTCGCTGTTGTTATCTTGTCGAAAGCGAACCCGAGAAACTTGTACCTCATTCCTTTTGTTTTCAATACACCTCAATTCCTCTTGAAGTCTTTCAATTTTTGTTTTTAAAGTTTGTTTCTCAAGATTTAGAGAAGTTATTTCCTTCTCCAGAATACTTTTCTCCTTACTAAAACCGGACACTTGTTTCTCTAGATCAGAAAGATCTCGGTGCAAATGGGATATTTGATGTTGAAGATCTCTTTGTTCTTCTTTCAATGTGCCAATCTTATAGTCTAGCTCGCGTGTCTGCCTTTCGACGATTTTTTCGTTGTGTTCTTTTTGTTTTTCAACAATATCTTGTAAGTTCTTCTTTCGGCCTTGCAAATCTTTTTCAACTTCTGCCTTCTCACGCTTCAGATTACGAATTTCACCCTCTAGGTCTTGCTTTTGTTCCATTAACCGCTGTATCTTTTCCTCAAGTTCTGCTTCTTCCCAGCTTTGTCTTAAAGTTCTTTTTTGATCACCGTGAGGAGCATTTTGAGTTTCCTCAATTGTAACGTTTCTTGCAACTGGCTGATGGTGTTGCGTGACTGAAGTCTGCCTTTCAATGTCAGACTTGAATCGTCTCAGTATATCGATTTCGTGGTCCAACTCTATTTTTCCTCGCTTGAAAGCAGATACCTCATCCTCTGATTCACTCAGCTTTCGTTTGAGACTGGACACCTGTTCTTCCAAATCAACTCTGTCTCGTCTCATCGATGTAAGTTGATCATCTGCTTCTGTTTTGTCTCGTTTCAATGCAGAAATCTCGTCTTCAACTTCCAGCTTTTTTCTCCGTAACGTCAACAGCTCGTCTTCCAGTTCTTCCACTTTTCGTTGAAGTGAGGCGATCCGATTCTCTAAGTCGTATTTTTCACGTTTAAGACCAAGGATTTCTTGCTCGTTTTTGTTTATTGTTTCTTGTAAAGACACGAGTTCAGTGTTCTCAAGACCATTTCTGCTTGGTTTCTCTACTTTATCACTATATTCCACGTTTTGAGCACGTTTCAAAGCTGCTACTTCATCTTCTAATACCATTTTTTCACGTTTAAACGTCGAATGGCTTATTTCTAATCTTTCTTTCTCCAATGTTAAGGTCGATATCTCACCATCCTTCTTGCGAATGATTTCTTCCAGTTCTTTATTCTTATTATATTTTTCTTGACTTTTTATTTGTTCTTGGCGACTTTTAAGTTCCATTTCTTTCATTCTAAAATTGTTTTCCAGCTGCTCTTTTTCTTTCAACAATGTGTTTTTTTCATGCATTAACAAATTAACTCTTCCCTCAAGTTCTACACAACGCGCATGCAATGTCGACAGCTCAATTTCCTGCGTTTTTGAAATTTCTTGCTGGGTTGTTGTTTCTATGATTAGTTTCTGTGAAAACTCGTTCTCTATTCTTGCTCTGATTTCTTCTTTTTCGCTATGAAACTTTCGTCGAGCTTCTTCGCGTTCGAAATCAAGCTGTTTTCTCATCTCCTCAGTTCTTTCATTGAGCAAGACTTCCAAATGCGCTTTTTCTTGGCGCAAAATAGCAACCTCTCCATTTAACTCCATAATATTTTCTTCCCATGGCCCTCGTTCTTTCATTAACATTTGGTGATATCGCTCTTCAGTTTTTAACTTTATTGATTTTTTGTCTTCTGCGAATTTTCGGCCTATTTCAGTAATCTCATCTTCATATTGTTCCTCCAGTTTTCTTCGTTCCTCCTTCAGTTTTCGTTCCATGTCTCGTTTTTCTTTTTCCAAAGATTTGAGGTCGTCTTTTAACTTGCTATTCATCGATCTTAAAATTGTTGTTTCATTTTCAAGTTTAATTGCAAATTCAGACTCTAAATTTGATTGCAACGAGACGCGTTGCTCAGCAAATGTAATTTCCATTTCTTTAATTTCTCTTTCAAATTTTGTGACAATTATCTCTTTTTCTTGTTTTAAGTTTTCATTTAACTCTCGAAGCTGTAACGTTAGTCTTGTAATATCAGCTTGCAACTCACTTATATTCTCTTCATATTTTTCACGTTGCTTAGACATTTCATTTGAATATTTTGCTTCTACTTTTCTTTGCAACTCCTGCATTTCCTGCATACGTTGTTTCTCCATTTCATTTTTTTCTCTTTCAAACTGTATTTCAACTTTTTCGCGATCATGTCTTAGACGATTTTCAAGCTCACGCTTTTGCCACTGTAAGTCAGAAATCATAGTTTTCTGATCCTGGATAGTACATTCGTATCTACCCCTTTCCTTGTCAGATCGTCTATTGAAATCTTCTTCAATTTTTCGGCGCAGTTCTCTTTTCTCTACAATAAAGCTTTGTTCAAGAACTTCCCTTTCTCGTTCAAATTTATCCTCGAGATCCAAGTCATGTCGAACACCGCTCGTAACATGTCCGTTTTGCATCCGGAGATAGATTTCTGCGATTTCTCGTATGGCATTTAAGTCCATACTTGCAGGTTCTTTCATAGCTCGCCTGGCAGTGGGGCTCAAATGGTCCCACTGACTGTCAAGTACTGTATCTTGTGTGGAATAATCATATGGACACGAATATCCCATAGCCGAGTCCGATGAACTTGAAGTATAGTGAGGTTCGCTTGCGAGAGTATCTCGGTTTGTATTCCTAAGCATTTCTTGTCTTTCTTTTTCAAATTGCTTTAGCAGTGTGCTTCTTTCTTGTCGAAATTGGTCTTTCATGCGGGTCAGTTCCTCATCATGGCCTTGTTGAAGAATATCCTTCTCCAGGATGAAACCTTTAACAATATCGTCTATTTCCTGGTTATGGTTTTCTCCAAGCCTTTCTCGATCCTTGTTTATGCTCTCCTCCAGTAAATCTTGTGTTTCCGATGAGTCAGACATGTTTTTGCCTTTGACATCTCATCCTGTTCCAAAAATAAATTGAACGAAAATGTTGAATGTCAGACGGAAAATTCGACCAAATTGTCTTCTTATAGTTATAATTATGGTTTATTTGAAATTGTGCTAAGTTAAACGTTTTGAATAATTAAGGCACCTGTTTAAATATATGGTTTCCCTTATATGGGGAATGGACAATCATTTTGTCGTTCTGTTTGCGGGTGTTTTAAACGTAAACAGAAAATTATACCTCGCGTTCTTTGAGACGTGAAATGTTGTCATAGAAACTAAGGGCATTACAAATTTGTGACTTCTAGATGAAATTCTCGTCACCTTTAGAGAAGATTTTTTCCGTCAAGAAATCACAGACAGATTTTTTTTCATTTTTTGTTTAAATGCAAATAATTTTAAAATTCAAAATGAGTTTATGCTAGGTTTCTTTTGCAAAAACAATTGTTCTGGGAGCATATCATATCTTTACAAAGGTGAATGAATCTCGATCTAAGCTCTACTAAAGAGCAAGGAGTTTTACGAATCATTATCTCCCCGGGCTTGCTTGGCTAGGCGAGTGTAAGTAACTGTACAACGATAGAATCTTCGACCAAAATACTACTGATCTTTTTTATTCTCTGTTTGCGTTGATAACTCCTACTGGCTTGTTTGTTCGGCAAAAATAGATTCGTATTAAGAACTTCGTGTTGGACAGTTTCATTTGATAGACATGCATGATCTTTTATTACACAATTTTTTCGCACCGAAGCATTTTTTTATTCATAGGTAATTTCAAAAAGCCTTTCTTTCCAAACTTTTGTTACTATTCGCATGGGAACTTCACGTTGGACACGAAGGCTTTACACGGCCATTATGTTTTTAGCGTCTCGAAACAAACGAAGGAAATTTCTAGAAAAAGCTGATTAATAATTAAAGAAATTGCGTTTAAAAGTACAACTTAAGACCCCCTTATCAATACAAGAAAAAACAAACAAACAAATTTATACAATAAGGGTGCTTAAATTTGCATATTAGGTTCCTTGCGAATTTTACTCGGTAACGAATTTATGTGGTTGCTCCATTTACGCAAACTAAATGTTGATATTTGGTAGTTAGAGTTAGGGAAGCCTGATCAAATCTTTTGCTATCCTATCCTGGGCTATTCTGTTTTATTCTGGTCTGTTTTTTGTTTTTTGTTTGCTATCCCATCCTATTATATTTTATACTATCCTATATCCTATCTTATCCAATCCTATTCTATCATATTTTATCCTACCCTACCCTAAACAATTAACGGTTATAGTGAAGAAGGGCTATGCCAGAAACGTCTGTTTCTAAAAAACTCTCACACCAAAAACTCAGTTTTATTTTAAAATTTTTAATGGTGTCACGCATCAATAAAAAGATTTGATTTTATTATACCTCTCCTTTCTTATTCTATCCTATCATATTCTATCTTGTCTTATATTATCCTATCATACCCTTGCTATATCTATCCTATTCTATCCATCCCATCTCGTCCCATCCCATCCCATGCCATCTCATCCTATCCCATCCCATCCCATCCCATCCCATCCCATCCCATTCCATCCTATCCTATCCTATCCTATCCTATCTTATCCTATCCTATCCTATCCTATCCTATCCTATCCTATCTTATCCTATCCTATCCTATCCCATCCCATCCCATCCCATCCCATCCCATCCTATCCCATCCCATCCCATCTTATCCTATCCTATCCTATCCTATCCTATCCTATCCTATCCTTTCCTGTCCTGTCCTGTCCTGTCCAGCCCGATTTACAGCAACACGTGGTTTTAAGAGCTTGTCAACTATATGCAAAATGTCGTAAATGGTGTGAAACAAAAAATGTCTTTAAACTCCTATAAAATTTCGTTTTTTATAGCAAAATAATCAAAGACATTTTCTATTTTCTTCCGCCGGTGTCTAATGTTTTGGAGTTAAATATTGTTTCATATCTATTACTATTTCTTAACCAGTCAAATCGCGCGTAGCCAAGCAGGTTTATACTAAGTGTACTTATATATGTATATACCCCACGTTGAATATTTTTCCGTGCATTTAAAAATGGATATACCACACGTTATTTATTTGTACATTTTGATCTTTTCCAAAACGATAGCAACAAACATATTTAATTCATGCACAGTCAACTCTTTGAAACCCATCCCTGCGAACTTTAAAAGATATTTACAACGAAAGTGCACGTGGTTAAAACTTTCTTATACTGATGCTCACTCAATTGTTGCAATTATACTGTTTTTCTCTGGCACAAAAACCTTGCTAATAATATTCGGCAGGAGCATTCTAGCATCAGACGCGATAAATCTTGCGAGATGTGCTCGCTGATGGTGTTTCATCTCAATCTAAATTAACCCCACTTTTATAAATGGAAGGAAAAAAATATTCTTTTTATTAATTTTGCTTCTGTTTTGTAGCGATTTTTTTTATTGAATTTTAGTAAACTACAATGTACACTTCTGCTAATACTTAACTTTTACCTCATATAATATATATATATATATATATATATTATAGTTTCTATATAGAGATGTGAAATGTTGCAAATGTTGCCTATATACTATAGATTAATGTCATAGTCATATATTTAGGACTTTTGTTTATGAATTAAAGCTACTAATGTGACAAGATTCAGTGCGAGGCGGGGATCTGGCGTTTTGAAACACCTTGAATAGTAACTGAAACCGATCATAGTTGTACAAAATATACAATAATAGGAATATATAACATTCTTTTTTTTCAGATTTTCCAAATTGAATTATCTTTCTTCTATATAACTAAGTTATCTCCTAGCACGTTTCACGGCTTAGAAATAAGTTGTTCGGAGGAAGCTTCGATGTTTTAGTTGTTTGTTTATTTATCGAGTCTTCTGTTTAAAGTTGATTTGTAGTAACTGCTATTTTTCGTGTCCCCGGAAAGTAAAGTCTTTAGTTTAACGTATAGCTGTGGTACTGCTAAGGTACAGTGGGGCGATAACAACTCTAATAGAACAGACAGTGTTCTTGGCTTGGTACAAGTTTTCAAATTCGTATTCATATTAGCAAGAACTACTTACCCGATGTGTTTACCAAACTTTTTGTGTTTACGAGGATTCATGGCGCCGTAGCTTCATTATATGTCGTCAAAAAAGGATAATTTAAGGTAAAAGAAGCTTCTGTTAGTTAAACTTGAATAATATCTGTTTAAAATCTTGATTTGCTCTTAGGATTATATTGAGAGCTTTCCATGTTTTTCAAGGAGCAGGTACCATAACACAAGTTTTGCATGCGAGTCCAATAAAATGCAAGCATTTAAAGTTTTTTTTTCGAATGTTTACGCTTTTTCTTACTTACGGCACAGGCAGCCCAAACTCAATAGTTGCTGTTCTGTTCCAGATTTGTGTTAATGACTTGTTCCATGTACGATATGCCTAAATGGGATTTTCTCGTTTGAGAAAGTTAGTCTTTACAAGATATTTTAAAATGGTTTCTTTTGAGCTTTTTTCTGTGACAAGACTACACGTGGTAGCTTTTTAATAAACCTTTTAGATTTTATATTGTAAGATTTTATCAAACTAGTATTTTATGGATTTCAAGAACTTTCTGGCGTTGAATTTCTGTTTTAAGGTTTTTAAAAACGTGTCGAGTTTTGACGTTTGCTGCTAGCTCTGCTGTTCAACTGGATCTCCTGTGCACTAATAGATGCTTTTTGTGTCAACAAATTAATTAGAAAACATTGTAATCTTATTTCAGCACCTGTAATGTTTTGTTGTCTCGAGAAGGAATTTGTTTTGTTGCCTTCAGGGGGTAATGTGAACGTAAATTAAGAAATTCGGAATGATACTCAATGATATATCTAACAACTGAATAACATTCACGAAGGTTAAAGTAAGTAATTTTCACCTACATTGCTTGCCTTTTGCTTTTTGCCTTAGTGTGGCTCTTTAATGGCTGAAAGGTGATTGCGTGCACTCTTACCTTTGCTATTTGTATAGCATTTTGTTATGTCAACACTGGAAAACAGGTATCAATCTTTGTTAATTTTCATAGCTGCAAGGATGTTTAATTGTTGTGCCAATAGCCAGCTGTGAAACCGCCGGGGGTGGTGTGCTTTTTCTTATTTTGTATAAATGCAAAATTTTAACCCTAAAAGTTTTGTATGATATGAATAAAACAGTATTGTAAAAAGAAGATTTCTTTGTTACTATTCCAATGTTAGAAATTAAACTTTGGGAATTGTTTTAGATTTTTATGTAATCGTTGACAGTAGTTTTTTAAAACATTCAAATGCCTTAGCAAAAAGATTCAAGTGTAATTTAATTTTAATTAGTGTTAATGGTATAAAGAGCGTATTTCGAGGACGTTCGCTGCTTTGATCCTACTTTTGGTGACCATCAAAAAATATCAATTTTGAGCTGTCTAAACTATGAATTAGTCTTTAGGCGAGAAAAATGATGCAAAAATACACGTTCGGGATCTTCGTGTATAAAGCTTTTGGCTTGTGGATGGAGAGATTTTAGTAATCGTACCAACCACGACAGTTCTACAAACGACAATACTCCTTTATCACGCTAAATAACATTATAAATACTTGACTAAAGTAAAAAAAATATTGACTAATATCTATGCCTGCCATATAGTAAGATTATAAGAATCAAATATATAGCTCATAAACTGGCGAAGATGTGTGTTTTTAAATATGTGCCTTTTCACAATTAAAGTTATGCCATATGGTGGCAGTGCAGTTATGCACTACCTGCCTCGTTTTCATGCAAACACCTATTTGAAACGTAAAATAAAATGTCTTTTCAAACTAAAATTTTGTTTAAAACTTTAGAAATCTGATCTGTATAAAAACTGTACAAATTTTCGACCAACTCTGCGGTCTTCATCAGGTAGAGTGAATAAAAAATGTTAAAAGTTTAAATATACTAAAA
>JANCMA020284216.1:0-22116 GCA_024336925.2 Zoanthus solanderi | reverse complement strand
AAGGGAATATGCAATAATAAAGTGGTCAACTAAGAAATAACAAATTTAAATCTATCAAAATAATGAGAAAAAAAAAACAAACAATATACAGTACTTTTGATAAATAGTAAATTTTCATAAAAATATAAATTAAAAATAATAAACAAATAGAAAGAAGTGAATGAGCTAGCATATATAATATAGAATAGTGTTCAATAAATATAAAAATTACTTAGGTGAAATAAGAGTTAATAATGGATATAAATAATTGCTTTTTAAAAGAAGATTTGTTGAGAGTTTTTATATTTTCATCAAGACTATTCCAAATTTTTGCACCAACAAACTTAATATTAAATTTTCCATAATTGGTTCTTACATAAGGTAAGGAATAATTAAGCCTAGAAGCTGACCTTGTGTTATAATCATGAAGTCTGTTGACTAGTAGGAACAATTGATTGAAAACAACAGGGAGATTACCATGATGAAAATCATGCATAAATACAGCAGTTTGAAACTGGACAAGATCATGAAACTTAAGGATTTTTAAATCAATAAAGATAGGGTTAGTATGTTCTTTAAAATCAGAAAAGGTCATGATACGAATGGCCTTTTTTTGTAAAATATACAGAGGATTAGTGGTATGATGATAGGTATTGCCCCAGACTACAATACCATAAATGAAATATGGGTATATAAGTGAATAGTAGAGGCTTACTAAGATACCTTTTGTGACAAAATGTCTTAGCTTGGACAACATTCCGATTGAGCGCTTAATTTTACTTTCAATAAAAGAAACATGTGATTTCCAATTTAGATTTTCATCAATCATCACACCCAAGTATTTGATACTATGTTCCTGCTTTATATATTTACCTTTTAATAATATTTGTACTTGGTATTTTATCTTTTTTTGAGGTGGATGAAAGATAATGAAGTTAGATTTTTCAATGTTCAGTGAAAGTTTATTAGCAGAGAGCCAGTCATATATGGAAGAAAGTTCATTATTGATTTTGTTTTCCAAATTAATTAAACAGTTATTTGAGTAGAATAAAGTTGAGTCATCAGCAAATAGATGATACTCAAAAGCACCAGAAGAGTTAGAAAAGTCATTTATGTATAGAAGAAATAAAAGGGGTCCAAGAACTGAACCTTGAGGGACACCCATGATGACTTGTTTGGTATCAGAGAAAGTACTTCCTATTGAAACAAATTGGGTTCGATTAGTGAGATAAGATTTAAACCAATCATATGCTGTTCCTCTAATGCCATAGTGTTCCAATTTTTGTAAAAGGATGGCGTGGTCTACGGTGTCAAAAGCCTTGCTAAGATCGAGAAAGAGTCCACATGAATAAAATCCTTTATCGATTGCATTTTGTACTTTGTCAATTATAGAAATGATCGCATGCAGAGTTGAATGTTTACTTCGAAAACCAAATTGGTTAGCATACAAAATGTTATGACAATCAATAAATTTTATAAGGCTTTTATAAACAACTTTTTCCATGATCCTATTAAATACCGACAGTAGAGAAATGGGTCGGTAATTATTAATACAAATTTCAGATCCTTTTTTAAAAATTGGAATTATCCTGGCCATCTTAAGATTAATAGGGACCTCACCATTCAGAAACGAGAGATTGAAGATTGTCTGAAGGGGCTTTGATACCAAATTTCTCAATGTGATGAGAATGTTGGTAGGTATACTAAATGGGCCAACTGATTTAGCTGGATTTAATTGGCTTATTTCATTAGCAATTTCTTCAGAACTTATTTTATTCAAGCAAAAGCTATTTGTTTGCCTGTTTGGAAGATAAGAAAGGGGTGATTTAACTGCTTCAGGGATTGTTAAAGATAGATTTTTCCCCATATTTGAGAAAAAATTATTAAATGCATTTGCAATGTCTTTACTATCAGTTAATTCTGTTTGATTAAGAAGTATCTTAGAGGGCACTGAACTACCCATTGGTTTAAGAGTGATCAACTTCCTAATTCCTCTCCATATATTTTTAATGTCAGATGCATTGTTCATAAAATAATCATTATAATATGACTTTTTGCTATGCTTTATGATATGATTTAGTTTGGTTCTGTACTGTTTGAATTTATGATACCAGTACAAAGACTTGGTTTTTATGAATTTCTTATAATACTTATTCTTAATCGTAAGCGATTTTTTAATACCCTTTGTTATCCATGGCTTAGCTAATTCCTTCAATTTTCTTCTGCTAATTTGTTTCAATGGAACATGTGCATTTACAATTTGCGTTAGTTTAGAGTAAAAAGCATCGAACATCATAGATGCATTATTACAATTTTCGAGTTCACCATCCCAATCAACACATTCAACATCATGAATAAGACTAGACTCATTATAATTGGAATAGTCTCTTTGAGAGAAAGTAAATTTTTTTGGTAAAACAGAGAATTTGTTTAGTAAAATAAAATTAGGAAGGTGATCAGTTAAGTCATAAGTTAAATTTCCACTTATGGTGTGATGACTGACAGAATTAAGAAAGATATTATCAATTAAAGTTGTAGTGTGATCAGTTATGCGTGTTGGTTGGAGAATATGTGGGCTAAAAAAGTAAGAGCCCAAAATATTAAGAAATTCATTTGTATCAGAGTGAGAATCAAAATTCAGGAGATTAAAATTAAAATCTCCAAGGATCATACAGAACTTGTTTTCATTGTTGATATTTTCTAAAACATCATTTAAATATGACAAAAATGATTGTGTGTCTCTATTAGGATGTCTATATATAACCCCAATAATAATATTATGATGCAAGCTACTTTCTACTTCTATCCATAAGGATTCAAACTCTGCTGTTGTTTTAGAAAAGTCACTTCTCAAGTGAAAAGTCAAGTTTTCATGAACATAAAACCCAACTCCTCCTGCATTCGAGAGAGTTGGTTGAGAGACAAACTTATAACCAAAGAGAGATGTGTTGCTAAACTGTGATTTCGATATATTGATCTTAGTCTCACTTAAACCAATTATAGAAAAATTGTGATTTAGTTGGTGCAACATTTGGGATAGACTGTCAAAGTTAGCATTGAGACTTCTGATGTTGCAATGCAATGCTGATATATAATTATTTTTGGTGCAAAGGGAAATATTATTATCATCATTGAAGTCCTGTATGGAATAGTATTTAAAATTTGATTGTGTAGGAAGATTTAGGTCAGGATCTAAACTATCTTTAGTATTCATAGAATTGTTAACAGATAGATATGACTATTTATACTTATTCAATAACATATACTTATCTAGGGTAGTTTCCTGTCTATGTCAGATTCATTCTTGATGACAATGACTGGGCTGTCATTGTCCTTTCTAAGAAGTGTACTACCATTTGATGTCCAAATGAATTTATACTTCAGTTCTCTCTTCTTTTGTAAGCATTTATTGAAAATCTTCCTGTTCTGTGCTGATAGACTTTCTGTGATGTAGATGGGTTGTTCTTTGCATCTTGTAAAGCCAATATCTCTAGTTGATTTGCCACGAAGTTTTTTCCTTGAGTTATAAAATAACTCTTTGTCTTTCCTTCGAATGAATTTCACAATAATTGGTGAATCACGTTTATTACTGTTATTAGTTTTAAGGCGATGGCTTATGGAAATGTCCTCATCATTCACATTAGCATCGATTAGACTGCCAACATTCTTTACTATTTCATCAGTGTCTTCATCTTCAGATGTTGGAATACCACGAATCTCAATACAATCTCTTCTTGAGTATTGTTCCATGTCATGTATATTTTGCTTTAATTGGGAAACCTCGTTTACCATAGCAAAGCATTGAATTCTCAAGTCAGCACACTCTTGAGTGAGATTATCATGATCAGATTTCAAATTAGAAACTTCTCTAAACAAATCATCGTAACTCGAACTTAGGAAGGCAATCGATTTCTCGATTTCGGCTATTTTATCCACCTTCTCTTTCAGATCATCAAGACGTCGAACGATAGGATTAAGCTTTTTATCCAGCAAACTTTCAATAGATCGCATCAATTCCTTATCCAGGCTCATTCTCAAAACAAAATAAAACACAAACAAAGAATACACAATAAAATAGTCGAGAAAATATAGATATTTTTGAACTTTCATAGAAGATTTAGGAGGAGCGGGAAAACCGCCATCTTCTCTCGCTGACCGCTGACCTGAAAAAACTCACACTTATAAACCAATCAGAACGCATATGCTATCCGAATTGCTTTATAAAGCGCTATGAAAATACACTTGTACACCAATCAGAACGCACTTGCTATCCCAATTGCTTTATAAAGCGTTATGAAAACATATTTAACGACCAATCAAAAGGCACGTACTATGCAAATTATTTTTTAAAGTGCTTTGAAACACATAGACCAATCAAAACGCACTTACTATCCGAATTATTATTCAGTGAAATTTCATTTTTTTCGTGCCATTTTTCGTTTCAGATAACAGATGAATTAGAAAAATACAATACTAGCTTAAGAGACAAAGTTATGGTGCTAGAAAAATCAAATCAGGTGTGTATTTTATGAACACCTTCAGTTTAGAAAGTTTTCTTGTTGATGTTGTTAGACCGAGTTAAAGTGTTGTTAACGTTTAGGTTTTGATTTCTTTATCCAAAGGTACAAAATTTTCAAACGACATCCCAAAAATTTTTATTTTGGTTTTACAATATTTTGATGGGACTCGAGGTCAGAACTGTGTCAGACAGTTTAAAGTATTATTTTTAGGATAACTATCCTTTGCAGCCAAGCAAAGACCATAACAGCAGCTCATAATCTAGCTCTTATTATCAGGTGTTAGGGTCTCTTGCTTTCCTTAGGAGCCGCTCTTTTAGTAGTTATTAGGAGAAAAGAAGAAGATGTACGTTTTAATATTAAGCTCCATATTTTCATCATCAAATTATACCCTTAATTTTGAAAAAAAAAACATTTTTTTCCTCAGATAACAGAGCAACTTGGATCAGATAACTCTTTACTGAGAGACAAAATTCAAGAGTTAGAGAACGCAAAGGTGAGCAACTTTCCCTTGATGCGTTGCGATCATATGTTTATTTTTGATACAATTCTCAGGAACAGAATACTTAATAGGATAGTTTGCAAGTACCTGTATATGATAGCAGATGCCATAAAAATTAAAACATCGCGCTTATGTTCGAACAATACTAAATTGATTTTAATGTTTAACATAATGGTAACATAAGAAAAAAATCAGAACGTGAAATTGTATAACACAAAATAAATATGGGTGTCATTCACGTTAGCTTCCATTCTTAGTTTAATGTTGTGGTTTCGTGTTGACATTTGAAGGTATGCACCCACATGAATGGCAATAAGTAATTTGTATTTGGTTAGGCAAAGAGTTATTTCAATATGTGGATTTTATTTTGTGTCGAAAATATGCCAATGTGAATTCCTATATTAGGATTGGCATGTTTTTCTACATGGTTATGATATGGGTCTCCAAAAGACTCCTAAAGGGCGTACAAAAATTATGTTTTAGTTAAACACTTGATATAAAACTTTCTGCCTAGCAGCTTGTAACTTTCGCCGTCACTTCAAAATGATAGCATTCATTTTGAAAAGGGAGTCGAACTCACAGACTTGCACAAGAAATATCTCAAAAAAATATCTATTTGGGAAAACGTAATTATGGTAATATATTTTTATAATTTATTGCTGTGTACAAAATATAGCTTCAACTTTAATGAATCCATAAGTTTTACTTTAGCACTTTATCTTGTTCAGAGCAAATTCTTAGCTAAATAAAATAGGTTAATAAAGGTTTAAAGACAAAAGAAGATGATTGTGTAGATGATTAGTAAAGTGTTTGGTTTTCAATGTTAACAGCAAGAAGATTTAGTAGATGAAGATTTAGATCTTCTGTATCAGAAGATTGAAAATAGGTTAATAAAGGTTTAAAAACAAAAGAAGATGATTGTGCAGATGATTAGTAAAGAGTTTGGTTTCCAATGTTAACAGCAAGGAGATTTAGCAGATGAAGAATTGGATCTTCTGCATCAGAAGATTGAACAGTTGAAAGAAGCAGAGCAGGTAAGGCTGTAGATATAACCGCTTGGTCATACAACAACTTTTTCAGTAATGTCTTATACGAATAACTGTTGTTTATAGGGTCCTCCTAAGAGAAATTTATTTGAAGGAATAATGACAACAGCAATTATAATAATGATAACATAATGATGGGAGCTTTGGGAAAAATACCGTCATGGGTTCGTAATTTTTTCTGAGTATTATTGGTTTGTAAAAAGAAGACAGAGGTAGATATTTAATCCTACAAACCATTGCCAAAATTTAGTATTTACAGATTAATGAAAACCAGATTTAACATCATTTATCTGAGAGTATGAGCGAATAATAATAGCATTGGTATAACCCTTATACGTTTAAGTGCTAAATGTTTAACAGTAAATTAGTCTAACTATAAATATAATTAAAATGGTTTAACCCTTAATAATAAAAAAATCCAAAATAAAATGATACTACAACCTAAAGAAAAGCTGATTGAAAAAGATGGGTTTTTATAAGAAACTATTTTAAATTTATTGAATCTCGAGCCGTATAATTTAATGTTCAGGGGTAGCGTGTTTCAGAGTTCCAGTGCAAATTAATTTGTATGGTGTTCTTTTCTTGCTGCTGCCAGCAATAATTTGGTTAAAACTTCAATTGATAGAAATAAAAACATATTATTAATATGTTATTAATATTATCACTATCATAAGAACGTAGAAGCACAAAGATAGAATACACTTGCAATATACGAATATAATTTTTATTCCAGACATGTTTCGACATTGTCACAATGTAATGGGTATTTCACATTCTACTAAAGATGACATTGTGACAATGTCGAAACATGTCTGGAATAAAAATTATATTAGGATATTGGAAGTGTATTCTATAATATTATCACTATCATTGTTATTATGTTTATAGTTGTTAATATTATTAGTAGTGTTATTATTAGTATTATGTTGTGTGTAGGTAGTAATGGCGGTGATGGTTATGATGGTAGTGGGGATGTTGATGATGAAGTGATGATGGTAAGAGTAAGATGGCAGGACATAATTACTAATGAAGAGGTCAGAAGAAGATGTGGGGTGGAGAACCTTAGACACAGATTAAGGAAAATGAGGTTGAGATGGTTTGGTCATGTAAAGCGTAGGGATGTGAATAGCATACTTAGGAGAGCAATGGAGCTGGAGGTGGAAGGTAGAAGGCCAGTAGGTAGGCGAAAGAAAACCTGGAGTAAGGTAGTGGAAGAAGATATGAGGAAGTTAAACATTACAGAAGATATGGCAGAGGATAGAAAACATTGAGGCAACTTATATCATGTCCAACCCCAGGAATTGGAAACTAGGAACGTTAAATGATGATGATGATGATGATGATGATGATGATGATGATGATGATGATGATGATGATGATGATGATGATGATGGTGGTGATGATGATGATGATGATGGTGAGTTAGTATATGTACAATACTGACTTGCAAGCAGGGCTCATTTTTAACGAAATAAAACTTGAGCATTTTACCTGGCCATGCAAGCCAAACCTTCAATTAAATTAAAAATTAAAGAATGTTTAAAGATCAGTGTTAAAGGTCAAACATTTAATATTAAAAAAATTAATGTGAATGTTTCCCAGAATTCATATATTAACTAACACAAAATCATAAAGAAATGTCAAATGTGTAAAATTATTTTTTGACATTTTCACAAATGCGTTGTAGAAATGTTAAACCCTTGACATCTGGTAACTATTCTAATCAAGCTCTATCTAAATGTACAGCATATTTAACAACTATATATAAAATTATAACAATGTTATTGCAATAATAGAAAAGCTTGCTGAATTTACCTCAAGAAAGCTCCCATATTTTGTGCTGGTGAATTCCTGAGTTCACACTAACATTTTTTATGTTTGTGACTACAATAACATTTCACGATCATTGTTGTGCACAAAAGCTATACACAAGTAATCAGAAATGGTCTTGTATGTAAAAACATCTTGATACTTGATAAAACTAGGTTTTGAAAAAACAGATACTTCGAGCTCCCACTCTTAAGCTTTAAGATATAAGAACTTGAAAAATGAATGTCTGCATGACTAGAAAATACACACAACGCCACGTTTTCCGGTTGCCATACACGACATAGTTATGCCAGTTTGACACAAATTAAACAATAAAAATATTTACAAAAGTCAAAACCATGAATTAACATACATAATTACATATACGATCAACAGCCTGGTCTGGGTTGTTCAAAGTTGGGTTAAATTTTATACTGGGTTAAGTAAAAGTTAATACAGCAGTAAGAAAATAATATAAAAGTTCTAATAAATTACTCATTTTACTGTTAAGGTTTTCCTAGGAAAAAAGATTGTTTTACAAAATTTACAAATGAAATCCGTCCCGGCAAAATTGTAAACAAACTCATGTATAAAAACTTAACCCAGGGATGGCGCTAATCGGCTTTTGAACGTTACTAAGCCCAGCTGGGGGCAACAGTTATATATATGGTAATATAATTCAATGACTTAATTACACGACCATCAAACAAATGAAAAAGTGACTCGGATTAAAAATCACTAATCTTTTTTAAACATTTTATGTCTTAATTATCTCGCTTGCTCCTTACTGAAAAAGTAGTAAAGAATTACATGCAGAAATTTGGTTGAGTTAAGTTTCGAAAGATATCTATGATCATTGTTCTGATTTGTGGCTGTTCATAGTAAAACTGTATCTTATTTATTAGCATGTACGCATCTCATTCAAAGTTACATCTGGGCATACCTCAAGACTGTGGCTGTGGTTTGAGAGGTTTCTTTTTCTACATCCTGCAAGAAAAAAAATAAAGAAAAATGGAAACGATCGCAAACTAAATTGTATAATTCAATATATTAAAATATAAAGCTGCTTTCAATTCTATCAGTTTCAAAGATGTAAAGAGGAAAAAGGGCTGTAATAATTGCAGCAATAATTAAATCTATTTACACAGTTTATATTCTGAGGAAATATACACTCAGTAAACTGTGTGTCTGAAATTTAAACACTATTGAAATGAGTATTTACCATAAAATTGAATGGGTGAAAGACGAACTTGCCCATTTTTTACACTTTTGCTACGGCCATTATATTCCAGCATCTCAAAAGTATTATACATTTGTTCAAAACTGTTTGGAATTCTAAGGCATTCCAAATGGCGACTTTTCGAACTTTGCGTATAGGAAACTGGAACGAGAGTAGATTTCTGACCTTTAACCTTGGTGGCGTGGCACGGAGTGCTCATAGTTCTAAGAAACTTTTTTAGTCAAACACGGAAACAGCAACAATTTTAAACTCTTCGCAAACAAAGATTAAACAAAAAGAAACCAATTTCGCATCTATTAAGCAATAAGCTTATCAATTGATTCAAGTTGAAATCAAAAACCTAAACTCTAAATGTCGACGTTGAACTAAAATTTGAACAATAAAGTTTTTTCATTTCATTTTTTTTTTTTTGCCATAAGTTTTACACAATGTTTTATAGAAGATAAAGTTATTGAATTAGTTAATGACAGGGAAGCTCAAGGAAAACCAAAACGCCTATAGCAAATGAGCTCCTCAAAATAAGACTAGTTATTAATTAAATATGGCTAACTAGAACGACTTATCATATATTTTTATAAAAACAGAAAAAAGGACAAAACGAGATAACGAAACAAAAATAGACAAATAACAAAGTTGTCAAGATTTACGAAGACAAGAGAAATTCCTTGAGCTTTTTGCAAAATAATGAAATGCTTTCACAACCTTTGATATTGTTACTTAGCGAATCAAAAAACTTTGGTCCTTGAAAGCGAATTGAAAATTGTCTAAGGTTTGTTCTACAAGGAATTGTATAGAACAATTTGGACGTCCTAGTATTGTAGGAATATCTATATGATGTACTTGCAAAACGTGTTTAAATTGCCAGAGAACTTAAAATTACAGAACAAAATAAACGTAACACGAGATAAACTGGCCAAAGACGAAATCGGTAATTGCTTCAGTTATATAGAACTTCAAATTAAATTTAATCGTGATGTAAAGTTTGGCAGAGATGTGAAAACGCCAAGTTTAGTTACAGATATTGATTTAAGTGTGTTCCATTTTCAGGATCTGGATAAAACTCGAATAATAGAACTGTTGGGTGAAGTTGAGGTGCCGCAGTTTACAGTTTCAAATAAGGTAGGAAACTATGTTAGAACTTATTCCTGGTCGTAAGGCGTTATTGTGTAATGTATACTATGGATCAAATGATGGGCAGGCCGCGTAGAAGATAACTCATTTTTAAATTATTTTTAAGAAATTTTAGAAATAGGAATGGGCAAATAAAAAGCCAAAGGTGTAACTGTTTCGTGCTCGACCCATAATAAACAACAAGCGTGTTTTTCGTTTTCGGGTTTTGCTAGCCTGAGATTTAAAAATGTTGCATGTGAAGCTCAAGTTTATTTATTTATTAAAGCCTGCAGCTAGCTTTCAATAATCTAGGCAGCTTATAGAAATGGACAGACAATCAGACAAATTTCCCGATCCCTCACTCTCACGGGACATAATTGGGTTTAGGGCACCGATTAAAAAAAAATTTTACCTGTTTGCCTGGGAAAAGACCTTGCATTATTTGAAACGTTTTTTGAAAACTTTTGAATGACCAAAGTTGAGAGATTCGACGGATTTTTATCCGTTTTGATAAGAAATGTTTCCCAAGGGAAAGGGGGTTTTGATACTATTTGACACTAATCACATGACCCGGGGGAAAAAAGATGGGGTATCATTTGATCGGAGCATAAGGAAAATGGTCCAATTCATTTTTGTTTATTGTTAAAATATTGTCATGAGCTTTTTACATTAGAAATAAACATTTAATCAGATAGAGCGGAACTTTGCTCGACCGCACGAGACATTTTGATGGGAATGACCGTCAACTTTTTCCTCAACAGCCAATTGAGACGGACGAAAAAGCAAGTAAACCAGATGTTACAGTCTTATCAAGAGATGATGTAGAACTGACTAAGCAGCGTTTAAAAGAAGTGTTGATCACCATGCAAAGCTCGACGGTCTCAGGTCTGTTTAACCAAGGTTTGCAATAGTCTTTTTAACTCACGGATACTCCGTAGGAGTAGCAGTGAGTTATAGCCGAGATTTTCTCATTTGCATAACATTTTGTGCAACAATGGTTATTGTTTTAAATTCCCCAGCCTGCTCTGTGCGGCTGGTTTGTATATAGTGTCTCGATCCGCAATGTTTACTAGTAATTATGGAACTGGTTCTCTTTCGTTTTACTGTTTCAGCAATCTTGAGTTCGATCCTTTGATTCGTTTAGGGAATTGGTTGAATTGTTTGCTATAGTTAATGCATATTCGTTCGAAAATTTCAAGCCAAACTGAAAAGAAAGAGGGAAATCTGGGATAATAATATCATTTTTTGACAGGAATCTTAAACGGCTTGTGTGTGGAGGATGATAGTTTTAGTCTGAATTTTATTTCTACTTGTGCGCAGTATCCTTCTAAGTTTGAAGTTTTGAGAGGCGTTTAAGATGTTTAAAATATCTTTGAGTTTCAACAAACCTTTGAGATTCTTAAACAGCCTTTGAAATAAAAGTGTTTGAATGTCTTTTAGAATAACTTTCGATTATAAAACACTGATTCTCCCTTATGTTTATCAACAAACACTACATGTATTTGAATGGTGAAGTCCAAAAGGATAAGTATCACTGTATCACGTTTTGCCAATTCTTTTGGCTTATGATCGTACCTCTTGTTTGGAGCTTTTCGAACATGTAACTTTGCAAAGTTCCGTTAAACGATCCTGGAAAGGTTGTCTTACCGACATTTATATTTTTAGTTTTCTCTCTCTTCATAGTTGAAAAGAAAGATTATTAGATCTAGAGCGTTCGTACTGAACAATACAGTGAATCGACGCATATGTATTGCACTAATCTCCTTGTACTTTTTTTCTGCCGACAGAAACAAAATTTAAAACTAGCTTTATAAATAAAAGTCATTGCATCTGCAAATTTGATGCTGTTAAAACATGTTTAATTAACAAGGATGGTAACATTTGTATACGTACTATTATTTTCATGGTCCATGAAAGTGGAAACCTGAAACGTGACGTAATTGATCGTCAGCTAAAAGAAAATTTCGCCAAAGATTAGAAAAATAAATAGTTGCTTGGGCCAAGTGATCTTTTGCTTCTATTCATTTTACAATTTAGTCCGGCAAGTGTTTTTCTTCTCTTTGGTTTTCTTACCGTGTTTTATGATATTCATGATCAGTAAGATCAGTCATCAATGTTATGTTTCTCAAAAAGCTTTGGTTTAAATTTTTACCAGATTATTTGAGTGCTGTTCCACTTGTTTTTGAAAAAGATGACGACACTAATGGACATATTGACTTTATCACTGCAGTAACGGTAAGTAAGGGTAGATCATATCGGGTTTTGAAAAAGGGACAGCGTAAAGACTTAATTTTAAGCAAAGCTAAGTATTACTCTAATACCCTTATCTTAACTTCAGAGGAAGATGGACGAGAAGAGTCCCGAAAATTTAAATGAAGTAAGAATACAAACTTCAAAACATTTTTTGCTGAAGAAGGAGCCTCTCTCCCTCAAGGAGAATAGGTTCTTTGCAGCTGGGGGTTACGTGACCACAGCCACTTTAAATCAATCAGCTATGACCAAATGCCATCCAGAAATGGAAAGAGCAGCTTGACATTGGTAAAATGGCAAAGTTTCAGCTATTGACTTCAAATACGTAAACTAGAAAAACACTCTGAGAGCACAGACCTCTGCCAAGCATATTGTGATTCCCACGTAACAATGTAGTCCTATAGTTATTTTATACACACATTCTATTGTGAAATGATATATCAATCTATCACATTGATATCAGAATTCTGATTGTTCTAAGTTGTGTGACTGAACGTGAGAATTCGGTGTTGTGAAAAACAAAATATATGTAGACATGAAAATATGGAAACAATAATAATAAGATTGCTAGCTTAATTGTAAGCTGACAGTTTGTCGATATCGCAAGGAAGAACTGATTAACTCTTTCGCACAATCCAATGACCTATTGTCTGTATTAATCAGTCTGATTTATTATGGAATTATATATACATAAGTTGAAAATAGCCCTATCTCACAATGCTAAAGAATCCTTTAAAGAACTCCTGGATCTAGACTGCTATCCAGATCACCCCAAAAATTTAATCAGTTCTTCCTCATCCCATTTCCGACATTTCCTGAAAATTTCATCAAAATCTGTCCATAAGTATTTTAGTTATGTTGCTAACAAACGCTGCCAAAAACATAACCTCTTTGGCGGGGGTAAAAAGGCAAGCAACAGAAAATAGGATATTTTCTAAGGATTTGTATGACTGGAGAGCAAGGCCGCCATTTTGCTGAGACTTAAATGTAGTGCATCATGGGATTTTTTTTAAAATTTTTTGTGTGGGAAAGTTCTACTCCACACATTTTATATTTTATATATAAGTCTCAGAACAGGTCTACATTTTGACAAACTTTGCAACTGATTGCTTTTATCCTCTGATGAGAAGGTGACCTGATGAGACTTGACACACCCGCCTGCTTCAAGGCCCCTTTTCCATGAATGGGCAGAATTGTTGTTTTAAAGCTGCTAAGCAAAACCAATATTTTCTTCTCATTCACAGTATTTCGTCACTGAAAGGACCTTTAAGCTTTCCACACTTTTTATGATGAGCTCAGGTATCAACAAATGGTCGAAATATTGAAAAAAATAGCAAATTGTCTGGAAAAAACAGAGCCTTTAATGGTTCGCTGGCGCTTGCTAAAGCAAAACACAAAAAAGGCAGTATGTGTCATGTGATTACCAGTCATCACCCGTGATGACGTCATGCCCTGCCCAGCTCTCTTCATTTTGGTTCCAGTGTTATAGTTACTTTTCATTACCCTCTACCTTTCACATCGCTCCCCTCCGTCTGGTTTGGACAAAAAAGAATTCTTTTTTTATGTAGACTCCGGCCTGAAAGGAGCTATGTCACGAACTGCACATGCTTGGCAACAGCGAGTCAAAATTTGGCGGGAGGATCTACATGTAGTGAATTGAGCCTTGAATCTTGGTCATCCACGGATATTTTTTCGCTATCAACGGTTTTGTGATATGCAATAGTATTTCTGCTTTCGTCTTAGTGGGTTTTTGTTCGGTGGTTCTGATAATTACAGTCTAATTTCGATTAGATTAATGAGCAGTGATATCTGCTCACGGCGGTTCCAGGTCTGGCAGCGAAGGAAAACAGCTTTATTCCACAAAAAACGCGTTTACAGCTAAAGTGAAACTGTGCGAAGAAAATACTCAAGTATACGAGCAAAAACTCGGAAAAAACGGTCTATAAATAGAGGTTTGCTGCCAAAAATCGGCCTGGTTTCCAAAATCCAATATGGCAGACAGTTAAGAAAATTAACTGAGGAGACTAAAATTCTGCACATGCGCAGGTGGTGACATACCTCCTTTAAGATTAAAGACGTTTTAACGCCAGTGTTAATTTTTTAGAATCTACGTGCAATTATGTACAATATAGAACCCGCTGACAAACTTAAGATTAAAAGAATAGCTGGGAGAATAGTTCCTGCAATCGCCACAACAACTGCTGCAGTAGCTGGATTGGTATGTATTATTTTTCATAATCACCACAGCCATCACTATCATTTTTATCACCATTCCATTGTCGTCATCATCACTGTCATCATTATCATCATCTTCGACATCATTCACTACCATTATTATAATCAGCACCACCTTCATCAATATCATCCTCAACAACGTCATCATCTCCCTCACCACCACCATAACCATCATCATTACCACCATCTTCATTATCATCCATGCCACCACCACCATCATCATCATCATCATCATTACCCTTATCACCACTATTATAATCTTTGTCACCACTATCATCATCACCATTACCACCACCATCATTATCATTACCTCCATCACCAGTATCATCATCATTAACAACATCACCATCACTAGCATCATCATCATCATCACTACCATCATCACCACCACCATCATCATCATTACCACCATCATCATCATCATTACCATCATCATCATCGGCATCATCGCAATAATTATCACCACCTATTTTGATCAATATTAGTAACAATAATACTTGAAGGGCGATCAGTCATCGTGGTAATATAAAATGTTAATAACATCTCATCTAAAATAAGATTTGTTATTGTTATATATAGATACAAAATGGTTACAAACTGATTTTTCGGCTGTAACTGAAGCCTCCTTCAGAGTAAATATATGCAGTTTTGGAGGCTTACGTTTGTTATTTGATAATTGTCTCGAATCCTTGGACAAGAGTGCTCTGTTCCTGTAAAAGCAAAGCTACTGTATAAAACAAGGTGAAAACGGTTTAGTTTCCCATGTTTAATCGCAGACATCACTGTTTTGTGTGGGGTATAAACCTGCACTCATCAGTGCGAGATGAAAGTGAGTTTGCTGGGGAAATTTCCACAGCTCGCAATTTAGCCAAAGTTATTCAAAAGATAATATTTTTTACAGAATTGCGAGCTGTGGTACTTTCCTCAGCAAACTCACTTCCATCTCGCACAGACGAGTGCAAGTTTATACCCCGCACAAAACAGCGAAACTAAACCGCTTTCACCTTGTTTTATATATAGTGCTATTACGTCTTTAAAATATTATAAAGTACAAGCAAAAAATTCTGCAAACAGACACAACCTGGATTGCGTTACGCAGACAGCCATTTCATGTCCATGACAGCGTGTAAGAGTATTTACCTGAGCCACCTTTCCTTGTTTAGAGATGGATTTTCCATTCCCTCCATACCGCTTCCTACCCTGCGAGCAGAGCCCCCTTTAATCTTCTATAGGGCTCTGCTTGCAGGGTAACCGCTTCTTGACTCGTCACCTTTTCCAATGGTCGTAGATGTCATAAATTCATACATTTTTTAATAAAGAATTAATAGCCTGTAGTTTTCATGTGAATAAAACCAGCGGAATTTTGAAGTTGGCTATTTGTGTTTAGGTCATGCAGATTCGAGGTTATCGTAATAACATCTTAACATATTTTTGTTTCAGGCTGCTGTGGAGCTTGTGAAAATTGTAGCGCATGCTCCTTTAGAAGACTTCAAAAACTGTTTCATGAACTTGGCTTTGCCGTTTGTTACCTTTTCAGAACCAGCTCCTGCGGCCACAACAACATTGAGGTAAGAAAAGTTCCTCAAAGTTGTTACTGATTCAACGAATTTAGAAACTTCTTGTCTAGTCAAGCTTTCTTCTAACCCAAGTCAATCTTGCTCCTTGGTTGTATGATCATTATGGATATTCATATCCAAGGTTGTCAAAATAAGCTGGCAACCGGTGCGTTTCAGTTGAAAAATGTGCCTGCTTCTCTAAATGCTTGTATCTTAATTTTCAGAATGAAACTGAGACAGAGGTAATTCAAACTGTAGAGTTTAATAGACATGAAAACGAACTTGAAAGGAAGTAATTATTATCTTAGTTTAGAATAAATGAAATTTAAGTGGTTTTCCACTTTTGTATGTTCTATAGTGTCTCAAGCGGGGAATAACTGAATAAGTTTTTGTCAGTAAAGTTAATACGTTTTTTAATTGACATTAACCAGAATATATTTTGTGAAAAAATAAAAGTGCTTTGTTAAAGTATTAATAAAAGCCATCTTCGTTAACCTTAACTGCTGTTGTTATATAGCTTGTGCGTTTTCGACTCGAATGCTGGCTCTCATTGGCTAAATCAAGGTCACGTGGATGAGTTCAAATCATATGTTACCTGCTGGTTAACATCTCTAAAATTGTTGACCAGCTGGTGAACGTTGCTGATCAAGCGCTGTCACATTTGAGAGAGGGGAAATTCGGAAAATTTTTGTTTATGCTATATAACAAAACTCTTGATGACTGCTCCCTTGGGAAACATCGGAGAATCTCGATGAAACATCAAGATTCGAGGAAAATAAAACAGATGTTTCCCTGGTGAGTAGTCGTTAAGTGTATAATGTTTTCAATGTATTGCTCCGTGTGTCTACAGGCAAGGCTTATCGATCACGATTTGGGACAGGTGGGCTGTTCATGGTCACAAAAGTTACAAACTCAAGGACTTTATTCAGTATTTTAAGGTTAGTGTTTTCTTTTAAATATTATGGAATTATAGGGATGGCTCCCTGTAGTGGAGCGTCGACATAAAAGACTTGATTGGTTGAAATGTACTAGTTTCAAATTCCCTATTGTTGCTGATTTAAATGACAGCGGATTCATTTTATACGGCCTTAGCCTCGTTTGGTTGTTTAATATTCAAAAATGCTTGCAATAGAGAGCGAGAAGTCACTCATCTTACAATACACACAGTTGTAAGTAGTGTAAAACTACACTGAAAGTTTTGGAATATTTTACTTCAGACTGAGGCGAAGACTACAAATTGAATACACTGTCATGGTCAGCGGCAACTGCAAATTCGAAAATCGCGCAAATATTCAAATCCTGAAAGAGCCGGGGATCGAACTGGGGACCATGTGGTCAAAAGACAGATATTTTTTCCAACTGCGATTACCATGTCGGCCTGTTTAAGATTATATACTTACGATATTCAGAACTTTTGTTTTTGCAAACCTATTAAAAATTGATACACGAGCTGATATTAAAGGCATTATAAGCACCTTCGCTCTAACAACGGAGTCTATTTTGACTTTTTCTTCTTCATAGATCATTTTCCAAATGAGGGATAGGTAGAACCCGATATTTAGACAACATAGGTTTGTAAGTAGGTGATAATCAATAAAGATTTTTAACCTGGAGTTTTCGGAATGAAGCTTTTAAAATTTCTGATTCTACTTCACCAAGAATGAAGGGCAAATAGTTCTTAGTGAGGTAGTTAAAGGCAGATTTATTGATAAGTTTTTAAATGTTATCAAAATTCTACCGTTTAGGACAAGTATAACTTCAACGTGACGATGGTTGTTCAGGGAGCGCGAATGGTATATGTGCCTATCATGCCGGGACATTTTAAACGACTTGAACACAAGTGAGTTATGGTCCAGCAGTTAGTTCAACGACGTAACCTTACTTGAAAACAGCATTTACTATTAATGATAACATTAACAATTATAGTGACGATAATGCATATGAACAATGTCGACTAGTTTGGTGTTATATTAAAATATTAGGGTTTTTCTGGTTTCAGAATATTGCTTAAAGACGTTTCGGGCCAAAAACTTGGCTGTTTTTTTCGGCGTTATGAATTAAAAACTAGTGTACATATAGATGGTTTTCAATCACGTGACGAGTCGGCCATGTTGGTGTACAAACAATAGCAAATTATAGCTCCTGTTTTGCATTATAATAGAGTCAAATTCCCAAAAGACTTTTTTCTCTATTGTTCTGTACACCAACATGGCCGCTGTGACGTCAAGTAAAAACCATCTATAAGAAAACTTCACCTAAAACAGTACTGAATAAAAAGCAATAGCTATCGTTTACACGAGAAGCTTATGAATGAAAGTACGAAATGTTAATGTGCGCATTGTCCGAGTTTTCGTCTTATAAGGAAAGCCAGGCTTCTAAATAATCCTTTGTTCAAAATTTTGTTCTAGCGTTACAACTAAAGCTTTTACCAATCCGATGAGGAGGTGTGTTACTTTAACGGCTTTTAGCAATATGTTTAAATCAGCGACAACCCAGACACTCTAGTATTTTTATATTACTTTAACCATGTCTGATTACAATTTTAACATTTCTAGTACAACCGGTTGATGTGAAGTGAAACGATTGAACAATCGCGTAGCTAAAATAGCAGTACTCTTGTAATCCATCCCCGCATGCGTTGCAAGATTACTGAAAGAACCAAAAAACAATACAACAACGCGGCATGAAACGTGCAAAATCAGGAATAAAGTATATGTGCGTATTCGGACCGGCTTGCCGGATATTGATTTTCAGAAAATTTTCAAAACTTGCAAAATTACTTAAAAAACGGTTTTAAGGAAGTTCCGCAATTTTCCGGAAATTTCCGAAGATTTTTAGAAAATTTTTAAAAATCCAAAAATGCATAAGAAACAGTTGTTTCCCGAAGCTTTCGAAAAAATGTGGGATATTTCAGATGATTTCCTTGGACGTATGGATGAGACAAATTACCAGAAGTAAAAAGAGTCATATAATAAAGGATTTATTAACCTCGCTTCCTCAGTTTGTATGTAAAAAACAAGACCTCGGGCGTTTACGCTGCGCATGGTCCGTACTGTCATGACCTTGGTCTGATATTTTTCAATACAGACCTCGCGCTCGGTTAATAATCTCACATATTGATACTAATCTTGCAATGTTTTGGCTTACAATGCTTGTCATCGTTACGTTACTCACCTGCATTTGTTTTCATAATACAGAATGTTGAAACTGCTCAAAGTGCCAACTGGGAAGGCTTATGTGGATCTCATTGTGTCGTTTGAAGGCACTGATGAAGAAGATATTCCTGGACCTCCTGTGCGATATTTCACTGGCAGCTGACAGCTATACACCTGTAACTTACTATTAATAAACTGAAGAATCATCATTTACGCACAAGAAGCAATTAAAATGACAGTTAAACTCTTTGTTAGTGAACTATAGACAATATTTGTTTAAATTATTTGCCTGATTCGCCTTCGTTTCCCAATTTCCAACAGCTTTAGTAAAACAAAAGTTCTGAATAGTGAAAGAATTACAAAATAAATTTCATCAGAAAGTATGAGGCTTTTTAGTAATATACTTACTTCTACTTTAAGGACCGTTCAATAAATACATAACGGAAAAATTTGACAAATACAGCCCACCCCCTTTCGAGCTATATTGTTCCATAGGTCTTAAGTTTCAGATGACCAATTGCAAATGCAGATCACCCGTGGGTGCCTCGAATGCGCAAGTTTCTAGGCGCAGGGAAACCCGAAAATTATCGAAAACCAGACTGGTGACAAAATTTCGCGTGCCTAAAATGCTCTGATAAACGGTACGTATTACGCCTACTTACAAATGATTTTGACCTTATATCATCCGTATTTTATTCTTTATAGCATAGAGGGCAAAATTACTCGGTGCTGATTGAATCGCGAGGGAGGGCTTTTTTCTTTAATTAAGGGCAAAATTACCTGGCTCTGATTGGTCGCTGGTTTGCGAAATATGTTGTTTTGGTAACAATGGCTTCGCGGTTTGCCGAAGTTGACGAAAACGGAATTATAGATTTAATGTTTTGTTGTCTCTTTTTCATGGCTAAATTTTCTTGCCTGAAAGCCCTTGAATGAATTTTGCATATTAAAACTTGATTGGCATACAATGCTTCTTTTCTTGATCTGATTGGTTTAAAAAGAAAGCGCTCGAAGAATTTTGCCCTCGATGTCATAAACATGTAATCGCATGATTCCTTGTAAAATTAAGGATTAATTTGACTTGTGTTTTCAATTTTCTCCGATTTTGGAAAAAATTGAAAACATCCATGAAATTATTCCTTAATTTTACTCGACCCCATGCGATCACATAGACTAATTGACACAACTAGTCACTCAGCTAGTTTAGCTTTATATAGTTATTCTGAGTGACTTTTACCAAGCTTGTCTTCATGTAATTAAACTGTTGTATTAAAACACTGCTTAAAAGAAGTAGTAAAGTTTAGTCTGTCTGTCTTTTCTTGTGTCAGATGACCCGGCCACCCGAGGGTGCTTTTTAGGATCACAGCAAGCATCAACCTCGTACCCAGGATCATTTCACTGACGTAACACTACGTCAGTGAAATAAGCCTGGGTACGAGGTTGAGCAAGCATCATAAAAGGTCGAATGGATATTGTTATGATAGGGTAGTTTTCCTTATTTTTTGGAGTTAAAATCGGCAATGCGGTATATTTTTGAAAGGGTATTTTGCGGTCGAATTTTTACGCTTTGATATTTCTTAGGATATACTAGTTTTCACATTTTCCGACAAGCACACTTGTACACCGAAGTACCCTCCATCCTGGGTATCACGGTACATACCCAAAGGGAAAAATTAAAGATGTTAAAAATCGGAGAAACTTTGGTAAAAACGATGTAATACTTCATTCATGTAACAACAGTTTTTGCTATAATAACAATAATAATAATAATAATAATAATAATAATAATAATAATAATATTGACTTTATTTAGGCGTCAAGTTATATATTTAGCCGGCCAAATGCCTACTAATTGGGGACACCATTTTTCCCACTCTAAGTTAGACGGAGACCTTTAACATGACAGACAAATACACACACAAACACAGAAGTCTCCGAGTGCCTACGGTTTAACGTCCTTTTCCGAGAGGAGGCGAAAGTCTAACCATTATCACTTTTTAGAGCAAAGGCAGCACCTTCTCCTCAATTATTTTAAGACCGTGAGTGCTGGTCCGGCCGGGAATCGAACCCGAGCCTCTCGCAAGATAGAGTGGCACCTAACCAACTAGGCTAACCAGACGGCGGTAAGATGCATGAGTATCTCTACTAGCAAGAATTTCAATTTTTAACCACAGGTAACAGAGTTAAAAGAAACCGATACAATAAATTAAATGTTCCTTTGTTTTTGATGTAATGGAGATTTCATGTATTGATCAATTCGAAACTTAAACATCACCCCCTCCCCCGGTCAACTCCCGGGCATTTAACAGCTACCTTTTCTCGGGCGGGGATCGAGAATTTGACGTTAGAAGTGCCACTCGGGCCCCGGGTGGGGGGGTAGGAATTTGAACCAAAGGGAGGGTGAGGGCCGAGCATTTGGACAAACAACGAAATTTTAAATTTCCAAAGGTCTAGGTAAGTCCAGACTAACAACAAAGCTCAAAAAAATTATAACAGTTTTAACACTAAACTTGTTTCGGCAAGTCTCTTGCCATCATCATATAGTAAGGAACAGTACAAAGCTACAAGAAGTAAATTATTACTTGTGCCAGCGGCGAAGCGCGGCACAAGTTTAGGTTTGCCCCGTGTTTTTTTTTTTTTTTATATTTGTGTCGCGTTCTTCAGCCACTTGATGTAATACTTGATATACTGGACTGAGAAGCCAAGTCTTGCGTATACAG
>JANCMA020284112.1:0-12269 GCA_024336925.2 Zoanthus solanderi | reverse complement strand
TGCAATGAATAAGCCTTCTATTATTTTCCTTCTTAAGGTGTTCGATTCACTGAAAATAATTTTCCATTTATATTTATATTTTTTTATAGAACGAATAAAATCACACCTAATATTTTTTTTGTTAAAATATAACAAAAATAAGGGAAGAAACATAAGAGAAGAAAAAAAATGAGAGGAAGAAAAAAAAAAGAAGTAAGCCATCCAGTTTTAAACCGGCGACCTAACGATCGCGAGGCGTGCGTCTTACCTATTGCGCTACATAAGACACGTACTACAACAAACATCCAGAATGTTATGCTATATATGAAGTAGCGTGTACGAGTTCACTCATACGGACGGACGGACAGACGGACGGACAGACACGGGTCGTGTCATAGTGGCTTCTGCTATGAAGCAGATAGCCACAAAAACTGTATTTATTTGTAAAGCGCTTAAAACTTCAAGATTAAGCGCTATAGAAAAATCGTTTATTATTATTATTATTATTAATTCTAGGCCGCACGACTCATTATCCCAGAAGTACTCATGACCTTAGACTCACGACCCCAGACTCATAACCCCAGAATCATAACCCCAGAATCATAACCCCAGAATCATGACCCCTGACTACGGACTTGAATTTACCTTACCTTTACCGTGAACTCATGCCTTTGGCTTCTTCATGCCCTCAAACTCCCCGGAACCTAAACCCTGGATCATAAGGTTTTGAAACCAGACTAACATGACCACAAGTTACCTAAAGTCACGACCATGGCGTCTTGACCAGAGACTCACAAATGTAGACTTATGAACTCGGACACAAGATCTCCAACTTAAGTCTCCAAACTCAAATGATCCTGGACTTACGAACATGGACTGACGGTCCTTAACAAGCTCATCACCACAAAATCATGACCCTGGAATCATGACCCCCAGGTCATGGTCTTTCACTCTTGACCGTGATGATCCGAAACGTATGATGCGGAAACATAACACTTGCCGCATGACTGCGGACTGATTACTGCAAATTCATAACTTCGGATACCTTCGGAACCCAACCTATGACCTAGTCTTATGGTTTCGTACCATGATCCCGGACATGTGAAGAAGCCCAAAGAACAAAATGGTCTGCCAGTATCTATCGACCGTATCGCCTGAAGAAGGATAGCAGTTAGCAGCCGAAGCGTCGCTTAACATCAAAGCAATTACATTGTGAAAAATTAATGAACTAATCAAGCAACCATGATAAATTACAAACTATGAGGCTATAAGGTTGGCAGTCGTTCACATATCTCAAACGGACAATTAATATGCAAACTCTCAAAATTACACCAAATATACCTTAGATATAATCCTTACCCCAACTCTAACCATTACTCCTAACTCTAACAGTGATTTCATTGATTTTATTGCATTGGCTTATTTGAATCACGTGGTTTGCATATTAATTAGGTCCTTTTGAGGTATGTGAAGTCGGATCTTGCAAATTACAAAGTTTTTTTCAAACAGTTCCTACTGTACCTTAAAAGAGTCGAGAAGAGTTTTTTCTTAATTTGTACAAGAATGCCGTCTGGATAGCCTAGTTCGTAAAGTGCCAGTCTATCGTGCGGGAGGCTTGGGTTCGACTCCCCGCCGGATCAACACTCAGGATCTTAAAATAATTGAGAAGGCGCTGCCTTTGCTATAACATCTGCAAACTTTAAGACTTTCCCGTTTTCTCGGATAAGAATATTAAACCATAGGCCCTCTCCGTCCACCTTAGAGTGGTAAAGATAGTGTCCTCAATAAGTAAGCCTTTGGCCAGCTAAATAAACTTGACACCTAAATAAAGTCATTACTAAATGACTGAAAAAGTGACTGAAAAGCGGGAAAAGGCCGCCATATTGAAACCAATCAGATTGCAGTACTTGGGATAGATAGTGAGTATATTTCTGCTAACAAAATTTGAAACTGCTATCATTCGAAATATTTTCAATTTCTTTAGCGAATATATTGTTCTATACACATATCCATGCTCTTGAAAATACAAACTAATTTATTTGACACAATGAAAGTTGTCAGCTTCATGTTCTAAAGGGATTCAAAACCTTGAAATGCTTTCAAAACTTTGTGTTTTGTTGCGTGCTTATTTGTTCACTCAATTTGAAATATGAACTCCTGGCTGAGATCCACAACACTGGTGACACAAACTTCGTGCATGTTTTGTTCATGCTCACACAAAAAAAAAACAGAGCCTATCCTTCTAGCACGAGTAATTAATCTTACAAGTAAATACATTACCCTTTGTTGACCCGTCGATGCCAAAACTTATCAACCATATCGCGTGAAGATGACTAACAGTAATCGGTCGAAACTTCGCCTATCAACCAAGTGACTACGTTGTGGTTTAACAAGCCATGAAAATGAAAGGTAATTTATTTTATAACTTGAATATGGACTCATAAACCCGCACACATGACCCTAGACCTATGACCCTAGAGCCATGATCTTGGGTTTTCGACTCAAGCTGACTTTTTACCCTCAAAGCTGTGTCGATGGCTTTGGATTCATTTTCCCCAAACCACTAATAACAGACTAATGACTAAGAAATCATTTAATGGAGCATATGATTCAGTCAAAAAAAAAAATTAAAGTGCTTCATTGTCGCCATTTGAGAAACCTAAATATCTCGCGCCAATCAAATTCCGTTCCAAACTCTAAGGAACTGGGAATGACTCCCGAATCTCAGATATCATTTTAACACCCATTAACTTTTCGATTTGTCTCGAATAATTACATAATGATTTAATGTAGACAGAAGATTTATTATACTAACTGATCTTAATTTTAATTTAAAAAAGAATTTTGGTAAGTTTCTTGAAAGCTATGGCCTTCAGTGAATCTTTTTATTGTTTACGTATGAACGGAAGGCCAACATTATAGTGTCTTATGGGTAAACATGTAATACTTTCTCTATATTTATTCTTCTAGAAAAATAGTTTCGATAACCCCCAATTACTTTATTAAGTTAAAACTTGGCCCCAGAATTTTTTTGCAAGATAAATTACGTTTAAACAAAGGTAGTCTTTAGGGCACCTCATGGCAGTTGCGGGAATACTGTTTCCCATACGGCTGTCTTTCCATATATAAACACAATGATGGCACAAACGCCATTAACATAACATTATAGTGTATATGAATTTGCGAGATTTTTTCAACTCCATGTATAACAATTGGTCCAAGAAAATGGCACAGCGGTCTTTCAAAGAGAGTACTTTCAGGAGCGTCCAGATCGCAAAAAATAAAAGGTAAAAATCGATTATCCTGCTTTGGCTTTATTCCTAGCCTGCGCATGAATGTACCGAGACAAGCATCCTCGTTTGGAAACACAGGCATTTCTTGTGAGAGGCGTGAAAGTTTTTCCAAAAGACTTCCACTAAAGACATAACCACCGCCAGAAACATAATCGGGGTACTTCCGGTATGGATACAACTTCCGTGACACAAAATAACGGTCACCCTTGTCACGCACAACGTTCGTGTTGTACTGTACGTTTCCAGCATAAAGAGGTTTCGATCCGTTTACCAAATCATAACTGATCAACCATTCTAAAAGCAATAGAACATTTACATAACAATCTTCGTCGGTTTTGAGAATGTAGCTTGCTGGGCAGTGGTTTAAAGGCCATTCTATACCAAGAAGCATCTTTTTATAAAGATTACGAAAGGTATCTTGAAAGTCACCAATTACAATATCTCCATAGGCGATCGCCTCCTTTTTTACCAAATAGTTGATTGCATCGTTCTTGTGTTGCCCAACTAAAAACACAGTTTGCCAGGTGCTTAAAATGAAAAGAAAATGAAGTGATGAATAATCAATATCGTCTGTTAGACAATTTTTTACATTTATATACTATTTTTTATAGAATTAATAACGCTGATATTACAGCAACTACTACCTATTATCATAATGAGGAAGAAAACAAAATTCAGAGAGTCGCTGAAGAAATGGAAGCCAAAGAAGAGGACAAACGACTACCTTAGTACAAAATAGAACCAAGCACTGCTCATAAACTGTGTGAAACACAGATTAACCTGCCAAATGTGTCATTCAAATGTAAGACGAAAGGGGAAAGAGAGAAGGCGGTGTAAAATATTGCCTTAGCGGTGCAAGATGCTCGCACGCAAAAATGTTTTGAAAACTCAAAAAGTCATAAGGCAGCTGGAGTGATTCACCAACTGTCTTTCCGGCAGCGTGCATCCAATCAAAATTACTCTAAAGTTCAAACTAGCCTGCGGGCTGGCTCTTCTCATTTTTTTTTGGAATGAAAACTTAAGGGAGGGGATGGAAAAGGGAAGAAGAGCCTGCACGGAACCTATTGTATTTAGATTTCAATCCCCACTTCAGACCTCTTGATGAGCTGTCAAATTCAGTCAAATATAAACCAATCAGCGAGCTATCGAAGTAAAAGTTGTCATGCGTGTTTACTACAAGTTCAAGTAACTTGAAAGCTCATACAAATAAGCTAAAACTGAAACGAATAGCCCTCTGCGCACTCATAGAATAAAAATAAGCTTTGTTAAGTCTTGTTTTTATGAGCTACAAAAACAGCAATTTACGGTACGACATTGACAGATTCTTTATAGTAACAGTATCCATACCCATAATTGCAACAAAAATGGTTATGGTGATTGTAATTAATCCTGATAGAAATGTAAATGGTAATGGTAACAATGATGGTGTTGTTAATGATAAAATATACTTCTTAAGGAACATGTGGATTAACTACACGTTATCGTCATTGCCGTGACAGGGATCGTGACAGTGACCGGGATCCTGACCGTGACAGGGATTGTGACCGTGACAGGAATTGTGACCGTGACAGGGATTGTGACCGTAACGGAAACCTTACGAATGTATTTGTGCCTTTTGTTTTAATCATGGCCGAGGTTTTGAATGTGAAAGAAGGTGTGTGCCTTTTCCTTTGGCTGTGATTGCGACTGTTGCCATACCCAATAATATTTTGAAAATTTACCTGTCAGGCGAGGTCCAAGTGCCCTGATTGATAGCATTTTCCTGCCTTCCCCAAGTCAGTCGAATGGCTTCCCTGCTTAGAAAATGTTCTGGATTGGAGTGGACCAAAATTAAGAGAAACGGTTTTTTGGTACAGCTTGGTTCAACATGAACATTTTTGTTCCTTTCTTCTTTCGTTTGATTGAATAGTTCAAACTTTTTCTCGAGAATATCCTTGTATTGTTTTGCAATTGTGTGTTTAGAGGTTTGGTACCTATCAAAAGCATCTTTGATATCGAGGTTTAACAACTCCAGATAGTTGTAACCAGATGCAGTAAAAATTCTTTGTTCAGTCTCGAGGCCAGGATCGACACTAGCTATCTGTCTTCGGAGAAATCCTAAGCTCGTTTGCAGTTGATCATATGGCTTGTTATTGGCATTTCCATTAAGTGTAACAAAAATATGAAGGTAGCAAACATTTAAAATGCCGATACATGATGCCAACGCTAAAATGAATTTTGTGTTCCACAATTTTCTCATATTCATGACAAAACAAGTAAATCTGCAATTTCAAAAGTAAAATCAGTATTGGTGAAAATAGTTTACCTTATGATATGGGCCTATATGTTAAATTATGTTGCTGCTGCTCAACATTTTAGCTGAATACCATAACTAGTACTTTTATTAATATTATTTATTATATGAAATACAGTTGTTTACCGAATGGTAGCAAGATGAAAAAAATGATATCCCCACTCTCCCCAGTGGCGATACCACTTTTATCAACACATGTGTGATATAATTTTTGAACCAATCAGCTTTTAGCATTTTCGCGCGGTTTTCAATGGTCCGATGCTTTGAGTCGTTTGTTGTTTTTGACCCGAGCGAAAAAGTTTAAAAAGCTGTTCATACCTATAGTTAACGTTGTAAAATGAAAAAAAAAAAAGAAAAAAGAAAAAAGAAAACAGAAATGCATTCCAGATTCGTGGAAGCTACTGATAGAGAGCTAACACAGTTTTTAGAAAAAAATATAAAAGGTTTATGAATAATTATTACTGTCTTGTTCATTGTTTCAGCAAGTTTAGTAGTCATTATTTACCTTCATTTTTCTGAAGACAGGAACAGTAAATACTTATGCTTATAATATTTGCTTTTTATTTAATTTCGCTTGACAGTGAAGATTTTGCTCACAGTTAAGAGATATTATCAACACTCGAAGATAAAATCCGTATCTCCGCACAGCCAAGTAATATCCTCTATTTGAATATTGGAGAAACTGGCCGCCGTTCAGGTGACCCCATCAGAGATCATGTCTATGACCTGCGCAAGAACGATCTTTCTGAACCTGTCTTTAGCCACTTTAATTTTTCTATTCGCTCCATTTCTATAATTTGGTTGCATTCGACCAATCCAGCATGCCAAATCACGGCGCCTTTTTCCAAGTTAAAGATGAAACAGCCTCTGAAAGACTACGCGGATCATTACTTAACAAAGCCAGATAAGCCTGGGCTTACCAGTATTTCTGAAACCTTAGCACTTTTCTTCATCCAATTTTTTTTCATTTCGAAAATTAAATGAGGATACAGGGCAGACAAAATGGTTCCTCGAAATCATTCTGCTATGTAACGTTCCTTCTTTGCCTTGGTCCTTGGTGAAGTCAAGTGACCAGATAGTGAGCTTCTGTTAGTTAAACCTTTTGGAATGGCTGGAAATGCTTCCAATTAATCCATCATTGTAAAAATAAATTTTGCTTTTTTATTCGCCTCCATTGTGACTTATAAAAAATTAGTTGCAAAATTATTAGTTGTAAATAGATTTGTACATTATCTACACCGTAGAAAAATGGAAAAATGACTGACGTTTTTTCCATTTTCCTACGGTGTAAATAATTTACAAATCTATTTACAACTGTTTCTGTAGAAACACCGACGCAGCGTCCCATTTATTGCAAAATTATTAGGTCGGCTAAAGCCTCGTCAAACTGTGAATCCGAAAACACGAACAAACACTAATTGTACCTTTTTAAATGTCTTGCAATGCGAGGAGTACACTTAGTGGTACACTACAAGACACTTCAATCCTCAGCATAACTAAAACATGCCATGGTGCCCCAAAAAATTGCCCCACATTTTTCAAGCAAATAGTAAGATGACTTGCCAAACAATATTAGTTTTAACATGTCACGAGAAGTTAAAACTTCAAGGAGGCATAATGCAATGGGAAGGCAGAACGAAAAGTTCAAACTGTCAAACAGCTTCTAAAAGAAATCATGAAAAATGACGAAGACTCATTAAACTTAAAAGCCTGCCCAGTATCGGACGGAACACCTGCACCAGCGTCCAATACCATTAACAGAAAAGTTCGTACACAATTCCTATTGCAGTGCAAGGCACAAAAGATTTATCACCTACAACCAGAAATGCTCAGAAACAACAAGTCTTCTTTAGACAAATGTAAAAAACGTCTCCTATAATAAAGCGAAGTATTGCGAGGTTCAGAACCACGTTGCTCTTCAATTGTGCAGACAAAAGCAGGAATAGATCTCTAAAAAATTCGGCGTGACTTGCTTTAAAAAAGTAAAAGAGTATAACGAAGCTATCGATCAATGCAAGTGATAATAAAAACGGATTAAAGGAGAACTGAATGCCAAAACTAACCTGTATGAATCTATTGGTGTAGCAGATTAACTCTGTGAAGTTTTTTTTTTAACTAAAGTCAAATTACATTAAGAAATTAAATATAGAAACTAAGAAAACTCTCTAAAAAATGTTTGATATGGTGGTCGCTAATGAGATTGTCAGCGGTATGGTATGAGTTAGGTTACGATATTCAGAGCTTAAATATGGCAGTGTGCTTCGAAATCTTGATATTTTTGGGCGATCTGTGTCTTGCGAAGTTGTTTTTCTTTTATAGCAGCCAAAAGCCGCACAGTAACCATGTTTTTCCTCGTTTTAATCATGCTAGTATCGTAACCAACGTCATAAACAACCGCTAACATAACATATTGAGCCATCGATCAAATCTTGTCGATTCGTTGCAAAACATCAATTTCTTTTGAACTGCCCAGCCAACAGCTTCAAAAAACTTTATATAGTTGTTGTACTATGCCTAAATGTTCAAACGGTGAAAAGTCAGTTTTAGGGTTCAGTTCTCCTTTAATATCGAATGGAATTAGAAATAGCTTAGTCTTAAAAAGAAATTTGATCTGATGTTCCAATATGTATATTTGGTGATTACCTTATTAATTTGAGTTTAGAGTGATGCACAAATGTAATATGATATGATATATGCTCTCAGGAACTGGTACAAGATCACACCTACATTGCACTGGACTATGGAGATGAGCTTGATAACTGGACGTCAACAGATTTTTATGAGAAAAAAGTTCACAAGATCCAACTTCCATTTGTTCAGGTGAGTGCTTGATTAAAACCTGCATAATTTAGGTAGCTCAAGATATTACTGTGAGGAGCTGACATTTCGACCAATAGCTCTTCGGCAGAGCTATGATGATGGTCATTACGGTGATGGTGATGATAATGGTGGTAGTGATGATGATGATAATGGTGGTAGTGATGATGATGGTGATGATGACGATAGTGGTGGTGGTGGTGGTGATGGTGGTGATGATGACGATAGTGGTGGTGGTGGTGGTGGTGGTGGTGATGATGATGATGATGGCGGGCAATAAAAATATTTTGACTTAGAGAGAGGACTGGATGATACAGTTTTCAATGTTATTTTAAAGATAAATACAGGATACTATAAAATACAGTCATGGAGAAATTTGGCTTCTCTAGCGCCAGTATGTAATTCTATTTTTATTTTATAAAATATCTTCACAGCCCAAAAATACACTTTATTTACACAAGCTAAAACACAGAATTTACTTTGTGGATAATAATCTCAATGCAGCAACTGAAAGCAAATACAAACTTTCACCGATACAAAATAAAGCTCCAACCGTCCATGCAGTTTGTTTCTTTTTATGTAAATGATCCAGATGTGGTTAGACATTTGGCAAAAAAACATCAAGGAGTTAACAAAACATGAAGCTTACTTTTGGGTTCCATAATTGTTTCCAACAGCTATATAAAGATAGTTCTATTTTTTTAACTTTGGTCTCCCTCTTCTTATTTGGATTTCCTTGGTTCTCCACTGCAAGCTTGAGTAGCTCTTGTTGCCTGTGTTGGAAAACCTACTTGTCTCCATGATTTAGATTATAAACCTAAACTAACTTTAAGACAAGGCAAGGCGAGGAGAAAAACAAATTAAAGAGAACTGAATGCTAAAACTAACCTATTTTTGTTTGAAGGTATTGGTATAGTAGATTAACTCTATGAAGTTTTTTTTAAAATTGAAGTCAAATTACATTGAGAAATTAAATATAGAAACTGAGAAAACTCTCTAGAAAAGGTTTGGTCGCGAATGAGATTGTCAGTGGTATGGTATAACGTAGGTTACGATATTCAGAGCTTAAATATGGCAGTGTGCTTCGAAATCTTGATATTTTTTGGGCGATCTATAGATGTCTTGCGAAGTTGTTTTTCTTTTATAGCAGCCAAAAGCCGCACAGTAACCACGTTTTTCCTCGTTTTAATCATGCTAGTATCGTAACCAACGTCATAAAAAAAGTGACATCACATATTGAGCCGCTGATCAAATCTTGTCGATTCGTTACAAAACATCAAATTTTTTTTAACTGCTCGGCTAACAGCTTAAAAAAACTTCGTATAGTTGTTCTACTATCCCTGAATGTTCAAACGGTGAAAAGTCAATTTTAGGGTTCAGTTCTCCTTTAATGAAGTGGCTTAGAATACAATTCTAAAATCAACTTCAATTCGGGAAAAGGCAAACGGAAAAACTCCCAAAGGAGCAAGTAAATGAGACTACATAGCTTAAAATTGCGCAAAAACTTAACTGTTAACACTGTGGCATAACTACTATTACGGTACTTAAATAGATAACCTCTGTTATCCTAAATTGTTTATTCTTGCAGCTAGATCCAAAGACACTTATTTGGATAAGATTTTTTGTTTATGTCAAAATGTTCACAGGGTTTGTCAATTTATCAGGTTACACCTAAGAATCAGAATGGAAGCACAAAAAATGAGGAGAAGGAGAAAGCGAGACGACTGAAGCAAGGAAAAAGACTTCAAGAGATAAACGCCAGACGGAGGGAAGAAAAGGTTCAATTATACTTTGTTTTATTTAGTAGATACAGGTCGCCATCTGTGCAATTAACTTCAGCCTAAGTTTGTTATCAATTAGCCCAGTTAACCGTCGCTTGGTAAGCCTAGATGGTAAGGCTTGAGTCTGTTAAATGTGCGGGAGGCTCAGGTTTGATTCCTTATGGGACCAACACTCAAGGTTTTAAAATAATAAAAGAGAAGGTGCTGCCTTTGGTCTAACACCTGCAGTTGGTTAGACTTTTGCGTCTTCTCAGATAAGGATGTTAAACCGTGGGCCATTGGAGTCTTCTGCGCTTACGTGTGTCTGTCTGTCATGTAAAAGGTGTCCGTCCATCTTAGAGTGGCAAAGATGGTGTTCCCAATTAGTAGGTCTTTGGCCAGCTAGAATAATAAACCCTATATAAAATCCTTGTTATTATTCACGCATCCTCAAATATATTTTCCAATCAAGATTAAAGATGTGCATAGTTTTCTACCAAAGCCAGACAATAAATAAGTTTTCTTATAACTGTAATTTATTTTTAGTTCTTGCTGGATTTTCCTTTTTGTTCTTTTTTGTTTTGCGCTTAAGCTTTTGTTTCAATATATTTGTTATCCAAATTCGTATTTTTATCCGTTTTTTTCTCACATCCAAACTGTTATCTTTTCAAGATCAACTTCAACTTCAACTTTATTACAATATTAAGAATTTTTACAGATTTGTACTGGCTGATCCGCAAATAGCATTAGCTAATCGAGGCGGATCAGTCATAATATATGTCTATAAAATCAATAACTGGAAAGAGAAAAAAAAAGCTTTAACGAGAGTATAATTACAGTATATTTTTAGAAATAAATAAGAAATGTTCAAACGTGAAACACACTGTTGATTCTACCAGATAAATGAATAGGCCTGTCATACCTTGAGAAGCATATGTTTTTCATGGGACAGTATATAAAGATTGTTTTCAAAGAACTTGCAACACAGGTTCAATATATCTGCGAGCACATCTTCATAGCCTGGAATTTTCTCCAAACCTTCTTTCAGCATAAAAGTTAACTTCTTTTGGGTCGCAAGAAACAGGGAAAGGTTTTGTGACTCCTGTATCATAGACACATCTCCTGTTCCTCGTCTGAGAAAGGTATCTGCCCTGAAATTACAACATACTCTGCCATGTCACCAAGAACTCAAGATTAACTTTAATGTATTTATACCAGTCCTTTGTAACTGACACTGAGATTATTTTTTTCATAAGCCATGTTTTAACTAATGACAGTGTTTAACTCTCCCAGGATGGAACACTGATGCATCATACGTAGGTCAGCACCAAGTAAAAGCTGGTAATCATATCAAATTTTCAGTCAACAGAAAATGGCAGAAAAAACATCACACCTGTAAATGTTCAAATCATACCTCGTCAAATATTCAATGTTCCTGCAGCTCAGAAGCCAAAAAATTTTTAAAAGACCTTTTTAAGACTTTTTAATGCCAAAAGTTAAAAAATTTAAGACCAATTTTTCAATACAAAAACACAGAAATAGGAACCATTGCTAAAAGAGACTTTTCATGGCACAGAGAATATGTCAATGTTGTACCAAGGTTTGGCTACAAGTAAAGCTCACTTTTATTCCCATTACATATTTTATACCTTTTAAGACCTCAAAAAAATTCTAGCAAATTTGAGACCTTTTTAAGGCCTTAATCTGCAAAAAGCAAAAAAAAGACTTCGAATGACTTTTAATGACAAGCGGGAGCCCTGCATATTGCATAATTTTTGATATAGAATTAACAATAAGAACAATTATTGCAATTATTTAATTTTAATTATTAATTTTAATTGCAATAATTTAATTTACAAGATAATAATTATGTGCTTAGACCCCAAGTTTGAAAACCCCAACTGCTGGTTATCTCATGTTTTTAACTCCTGCAAGTTTTTAGAGTGATCAGAGGGCATATACTCCTAGAAACTTTTGAAAACTGGGATCTCAAATAGCCAAGGCAAGAACCATAAAAAGCCTTAGCACCAATCAACATATCAAAGTCTAGCCCTGCAAAACTTAATAATAATAATAATAATAATAATAATAATAATCAAATCTTGTATAGCGCAGCAAATCATAGGT
>JANCMA020284006.1:0-12269 GCA_024336925.2 Zoanthus solanderi | reverse complement strand
TTTGTTCAGAGATGGTTTATGTAATTGAATGTATACAGCTTCCTTGATTCGTAGGTCATATTCGGTAGAGGCCTGATTTAATAAACTTAGTCTATTAAAAAAAATTACTCTAGCTGTAAAATAAACTGGAAATAAACATCTTTGGAGGTTTGACAGTTGTTTAGTGCTGTTTTAAAAATAAACTACATTGTCTAATTTTTTTGACTATGGTGTAAAACTTAAAAATTTATCAATTAAACGGAATAAAAGAAACATACTCACAACACCTCGGTTGGATTAAAATGCTTGTTAACTAACTTTAGCTGATTGATATAGATTTCTTGTAACCTTTTGCCAGTATCGTACATTTGCTGTTGACCAACTTTTGTGAGCTGACCCATGCTGGCACCTCCCTTTAAACATAACAATTGAGTTTAATACTTTGTTTCATTGGATTGTATGACTCGTTTCCACATTCATAAGACTTGAGGCAGAGAAACGACTTTTTGAGCTACTGTACATTTGAGAAACATGTCTTGTTTTAGTCCAATTTGTGATTAAAACCAGTTGAAATTGATATCTGTTTGTTTATATTGTGTGAACAACAAATAATATAATTTTTTAGGGATAGTGCATTTTCCTATTGCCATCATGTCTACATTTTGATTGTTGTTAATCCCCACATAGGAGGGAGAGATTAACATCTTCCAACCAAGTGGTCCCTGTATAGGAGGGGGAACATAACAGCTTTTAGCAGGGTTTTACACAATGTCTCCACCCCTGCCTGTGTCCCCCTTCCCGCCCATCATGGGTTGGTCGATGGTAGATGCATATGGAATATCGGGATCACATAGATGTCAACTCTCCCGCTTTTGCTGGGAGACTTACGCTTTTTTGCCTCGTCTCCCACTCTCCCGCTTTGGTACTTAAATCTCCCGATTTTTACGTTCACTAATATTGAATATTTATTTTATACTTGAGGACTTACAACACTATCGAGAGTCATAATGTTAGAAAACTCAAAAGGGTTTTAAATACATCACCCTTGCAAAACAAAGATCAAACATCGAACAGACTGTTTTAGGTAATTTCTATAGTGCACGTGCTGTCAGCCATCATCCTGAAGTATCCTGTCATGGATTGTTAAAAACCCCACTGCACTGTCAAACTGAAGCAATTGCGAGAACCGATATTTGTAAGTCAACCAGAACATCTTAAATAAAAGTCGACTCATACAAATGTCTCCCGCTTTTCAACGTTTTGGGGTTGGCATCTATGGGATCATTTCTGTACTGGAGCATACTTATTTATGCATGCAGTTTCATTAAGTATATTACTAAAGAAGTTAGGGTCTGGGCAAGGGTTAGTTTGCATGATTAAACGGGTATATTACTATAAAAGTTAAGGTCTGGGTAAGGGTTAGTTTGCATGATTAATCAATAGTATGCCGCCAGTACGGAAATTTTACCGGAAAATCATTTAGGTTCTATTTTTGAACAGGAAATTCGATTACCGAGGGTTCCAAATATCGGATTGGAACTGTATTTTGGTTTGGAGGGACCCATCGGGGCAAATACCTCCAGCAACAACAACTATATATCCTGGTAGTTTTATTGATGGAATTATTGAGACAAAAGTGGGTGACAAAAATTTAATTGGAACACGTGTAAATTACACGGTTACCGTTAGATAATTTCTCACCTTTAAGATTCTCGCTGACTGCTTCTTATCAAGCTCTGAACACGGTCTCTCCTTGCCTTCAACGGTTTGTACACAGTAGCTTTTTACAATAGTATGAGGTAGGTCGCCCATTATCTCATTCTTATTCCAGTCACACAAATCTTCAATGCCGTCTACGGGCGGCGGAGGGCAAACAGGAGTTCTTGCACCATGGCGAAAAGCAATCTGAACTTGGACAAGTTCAAATTCGTTGGGAAATTCCTTTTCAAGATTGCGTGCACGGAGTAAACTTTGTTTCTTGTGAAGAAGAAGTTCAGTTGTCCCAAAAGATACAAGCGCACCAACAGCAACGCCACAAAGTCGGCAGAAACCTCGATAACTGCTTGCCGCCATTTTGGACGGAGAAGATTCTCAAACAGGGAACTGGGAGACAAATAAGGCAATTATTTCCAGGCCAGGGTGGGGTAGGGCGCAACTTTTTCTTCACTAGTTTTATAGCAATGCATTTACAAATTGTTTTTCACAAAACAATAGTAAGTAAAAGCGTAATTCTTATAAGATGTACGTGGCCTAACTGATAATTAAAAGTATGTATTGTACGTGTGTACGTGGCAGTAATGCGACATTGTAGTAAATTTGTACAATATGTACAGTCTCTGAAACTATATTTGTAGGAGTTTGAAAGCAAACTATTTCATCCTATAAGCATTTAAAAATAAGATGACTTCTATAACTTGAAGTTTGAAATACTCTTTAACTAGCAACGGTTAATTTAACAATTTTAGTCTTATCGCGAGAATTCTCGACCAGGTGAAAACCCGCGGCTCTGTGTCGGATTTTCACTGGTCTGCTCTCGAATTCTCCCAAACGTTCGCCTCAATAATAATCCTTGCCGTTAAGTACACGAGGTCTTCTATTTGGATATTTTACATACAGGTAGCAGTAACTTTTAACTCTCTTAAACGTTTAATTTAGTTGAGAACACTAAAAATCAATGTAATGCATTAATGCCAATGTAATATATTAACGCAGAACATTACTCATTAGCCACGAAACACTATTTTCGGGATTTTGTAAGAAGTGTAAGAAATAAAGATTCATCCTCCCTTCTCAGGTTTTAGGTATGTATGAACATGTCATTGAATTTTGAGCATTTTTCAGGCTTGCGTTTTTCAGCCGTAAAAAAAAACTTTAAAGGAAACGAGTGTTACATTAACAATTAGGGCGAAGGCTGATCGCCCACGGTCTTTTGATCGCAGGCTATATAGGGATTTTGATAAAGTAGCATCAATTGTTTAAGCTTAGTTCTCAGAAAATCTCATTTAATCTTTTAATTTCTGCAGATGGAATTTTATTGATTTAAACGTGAACAAAACAGTGTTCGAATAAAAAACAGTTTTGGTAATACTGGCATTTTTTACTTTGGGCAAACTGAAAAACATAAAGAACATTTAATCATTTTATGCTTTAAGTAATTCGATTCACTATTTTTGTATTTCTGCTTTCTATATGACAGATATAAACCGTGTTTGGATTAAGCCAAGATTTTTTTTGAATAACAAAAGACTTCAAGAAAAAAGATTAAGATCGTAGGTTTTAACACGTCTGTCCTTCAAATTTAACTCAGTGACAAGAGAATAGTCTGAATAGAAGGTGCATCATTCGAAACAGAACAACGTCTGTTTACCGAGCTTAGTACTTCGGATTTATTAAAGGAACGAAGTACAATTATCTGGATGCAATGTATAACAATAGCAAGCCTCTCTCTGACTCTCATGAAAAAAACTCAAATGACTTTGTTTGTAACAGGTTCCAAATTCTCTGTATTGACTGTATCGGTTCCATTTAGAACTCAATAACATTCAACGGTCCGGCCTTTCATTGTCTTCAGTTTTTACCGTAAAAAGACATAATCTAAAAAATGATAGTGAAACTATACAATTTAGGAACATTGTTCAATTTTACATCTTAGTTATCACTTTGGGTCACTTTTTACGCAGAATATCGTCCATACCACATTGCAATAAAAAATACGAGCTTTTTATCCAAAAGAAAATAAATTTCTTAAAAGTAATAAAGCCGGAACCCTGCTCATCTTCTGTTGATATTTGGCAACTTATTACTTAGCAACTTATATACTTGTTTTCAAATAGCTGATCTTTTGAGCTGTGATCATGTGGACAGTCCAGTTTAGAATTAAAGACTGATATTTGTATTGGATGCCATCTGGACTCATGAAGAATAAAGAAAGAAAACGTCTGTTCCGCTTTGTTTTTCAAAATCTCCTTTTAAGTTTACAAATCTTCAGGTTAATTGGATGTTTTATGCAAATGATCCTAGTGACCGTTTTTTAGACTTTATAACATTGCACCAGCTCGTGGTGTGTAAATTCGCACCGCGTGTTGATCATTCAGAAGTTATTTTTTTAAAAAAAAAACTTTTGAAAACCATTCAGCTGTCAAAAACCCATTCAGCTGTTAATAACAACGTGACGTCACAAAAGATCGTTAGGCTTTTACTACAATTTGCTTTGCTCCAGTAAACTGTATCGGTGTGTCAAGTCTCTAGAACTCACTTGCCGTAATAAGAGAAAGGGAACCATAACCCGTGAACAGTCCGCCAGGCAAGTGTGAAGTGAAATTCAAGCGAACAATCATTTAAACATTCAAGCTCTGAGACTTGTTTTGAATTACGAAACCATAAAAAAGACGTATTAAAGACAAAAAGAGAAGAATCGAGCAAAATTTGTTTTCCCGCTCAAGTTCTTTATTCATTGTTTTCGACCATCCCAGAAGAAGCGAGTATAGGATATTGGACAAGTAGCTAGTGGCTGCAAGGTTTCCTAACCGTCAAATTTTCATGATGTCTCGATCGCCGATTCTCCGAACCACAAATCTCGAGCAACAGCATTCTTTATCAGCTTCCAAAGAGGATCTAAGTCAATTTACAAACTACTGTTTCCGTTGTGGGAAAAAGCTGATTGTCCTTCCAGTCTTGGGATTCTCACTGTTTTCTGTTGGATTACTTCTTGGTATCGGCTCCTATAGCATAAGAAATGTAACAACTTCTTTTGCACAAGTAGAAAGCAAAATTCCCCCATTTGCCACCGGGGTACTGGTGAGTACTTTCCAAACTGTTAGTGTTAATTGCAACTTACATCAATAATATTTTAAATACGCATGAAATTATTCAGTTTTAAGAAACAAAATTACTCCTTTAGTTTTCCCACCAACCACTGGCATTTTCAATTAAATACCCAAACTTCTATCTTTCCGTTTAAAAAAGGGTTCTCAACTCCATCTTGATCTTTGTGCACTTCTCAGACAAGACAAATATCATTTTGAGGTCATTTATTATTTTTCTTAAAAGAAAGAGTGTAGCTTTATACTAATATAGCAAGTCAAACGATTTTTTTAAAAACGTTTTCTGTAGATTCGTCTCTAGTTTCAAGCAGTTGTATCAAGTTTGTAATCACACGAGATAAAATCATATTTAAAACAACTTTTTTTAAAAAAATAGAGTTGTATTTTCTTTTTTATATTTGTGAAACAGGCACAAGATACAATAAGGACGAATTCACACTATAGTACGACATTTCTGAAATAACATAATTTGGTTATACAGTATAAAGTTATTTTGCTTAGGAACTTTATTTTCACAGTTTTCAAGTTAAATAAACAATCTTGTCGACGAGATTTACAATTTAGACTATGCTGTATGCAGTTTTTTCTCCAGAGATTTGTAGTGTTCGCATAATTTCGGTATATGATCGATTTAGCTTCGGCTAGACTAAATGTGGCGGAAATTTGAAACAGCTCAGGGTTGCTTCCGTAAATTGCAGTTTGTGATTCTTTTAGAAGAAAATGTTTGATTTAGATGCAAGTGTGGCGACTCTTAATCTTATAAAATTTTAGCACTTTATGAAGCCAAAAAACTTCAACTGAAAACTGTCTTTCGTGTGGTAAGTTGATCTCTCGTCTTAGTTAACAAGAAAACAAGACGCTTTTAATGCATATTCATAAAAGTTGGTTTGCGCATTCTTTAGAGCATCAAGATTAAAGCATTTGTTTATCGAGTACTGTTTCTTATGTTTGAGTAAAAGTTGATTTTCTAGCAGTTTTTTTTTTTTGTGTGATAGTTTTAAGTTAACTAACCAAAGGTTTGGTGTGTTTTTTGAGTCTACCGTGCTCATCAATTGAATGGAATTTATTGTTTTTTTAAGCAGAGTCGCGTGGCTTTAAGGTTGAATGATTCTCACTTTGTTTGACAAGCTGCAAGCCAAAATCACAAGCGCGAGTAACTTCTGGTATTCAGGACTTGAGCTGAAAAGTGCTTCCATAGCTGTTAAAAAAGCCCCAAGCTTTCTTGACGCTTTTCCGGGTCCGCTTCGAGAGCTACACAATGAGAACACATCAAGGTCGAGAATATGTGACACGTGCCTCGTCATTGTTCTCTCAAGCTTGAAAGTAGCTCCCTTTTGTTCCTTTTTGTCGTTTTATGAACACTAGCAGGTTGGAAAATGCTCAAACAAGACACAATTTTAATTGACACGGTAATGGCTCTAAGTAAGGACGTTTCGAGGAAGTAAACACAAGCGAAGAAAACAAACTAAAGTTGTCAAAAACATTATCAATCCCTTGAGCAAAACTTTATCATGTGACTGCGATAATAAGTTCTAAACATAAATTTTGGCAACCACAACTGTATTTTTGCATTATAAAAGCTTATTAAAATGAAGCAGTACAATAACAAGGCTTTCTGAACCTGTCACTGAATAGTTTTACGGACTCTGGTTGGAACTCAAACTGCAAGGCCAAGATTTCAACCATTTATTATTTATGATTTGTTTTTGTTTCTTATTGTTTTGCAGCAGTTTTCAATGTTAAAGTTTATCTTTTTATCTTCTAGTGCCGGAAGGCCGCAGCATTTCTGAGATTGATCAAGTAATCACAGTTGTTGACTTTTATGAAGTATGGACACGTGCTAATTTCCATATTGTCAATTACGGCCGCGTGTCGTGTTGTTCAACTGTTACTGAGTGTTAGCTAGTTGTTTCTTTGAGCTTACAAACCAGAGCCGGAATGAGTTTCTATTCAGTCCGTGTACATTCTCAAAACGACAGAAATAGGGCCAAACAAGTGTTTTAGTTTCAAATCCTAATGTTTAGTATTTACTAAGAGTAAAAGACGAAGTTCTGTTTATGCAGTGTTCTACGATTAAAATAACAGGCTTTGTTACATTCTATCTAAACAAAGACACCATTTAATTCTTTGTACAACTAAACCATGATTTTGGTTTTGGTTTTGAAAGATAATACATTTGAAACTTAAACCATTCAAGTTATTTTAGTTTTATTTTTTAGCAAAGCAACAAACACAATTAAAAGTTCTCAATATTTTAATATTTTTGGTCTGCAAGAACAATTATTCCTATTTTTTTCTTTTTTAATAATCAGAGCAAAAAAAAAAAAAAATAGAAATGACTTTAACAAGCTATGTTTATGAAATCTTGTATGTTGTCAAAAGCTCTGGCTGAAAAGATGACTGAAAGAAGTTTTTCGAGCCCCTCCCACCGCGCTTGTTTTTATCTGTTATGCGTGGGAGCTTTTAAACGCTGCTTCTGACCATAATCCTTCAACCTGTTTTGCTTGGAGTTGGAGATGCGCCACCTTGGTTGTTATTGTTGAATTGACTGGAGATGTGCGAAAAGCATGTGGAAATGGTACTAGTTTTTGTTGGACAAGTTTAGATACTGTAAATCAAACTTGACAACAAAAAATTGCTGACACTAACACCTGCTAAAAGGACATGTGCTAGGACATTGGAGGGGCTTCCTGATTTGGCATTTAAGTGGTGTCTTCCGTATGAAAGGCCAAAAGAATTCCACTATATTTTGAAGCCACTTGGCGTTTGACCTTGAACGAAAACAAAACTTCCTTTCATAAACAAAACGCCATCATGACACGTTGCTAATTCGGAAATAAACTGTATAGTTCTAAAGCTTTTGAAAGAGTGTGGAAAGTCAGCTGCTCCAAAATAAAGTTGAAAATATTAACAGCTATTATCTGAATCGTAATAATATTTCACTTCAAATAAAGAAAGTCACACCCATTATGATTAACCAGTTATATTGGTTTAACATTCAAAAGGACACTCAAACATAGGAAGGCTGACTGAGCGTCGATATTTTTTTTTTCAGATGGTTCTTACTGGCATAAACTTTATGATTCTGTACAAGACTAGGCCGCGATGTCTGGTAAGAAACTTGTTTAGCATATATTTGTAAGAACTTAAAGTTGAAACTGAACCAAACCACCTTAATCTTTGAGGAAAAACAAAGTTTTTTAAAGAATTAATGACTTGAAAATGTATTTTAAAAAGTCAGAAGAATATTGTTTTATGGGAATGGGAAGCAGAGATCTGGTTTTAAAACAGTGTTCGCGTAAGAACACAATTACAATCCAGATCCCCTTTGTTGATACAGATAAACAAATGTGTTTTCTCATTGGCCGAGTCGTGTTATCTTTCCTAATTAATGGTTCGCCCTTTTTTTAATTATTATTTTGATTTTATCTGTTAGGAAATTACCGAAATTACTCTAACTTATTTTAGTCGTAGGGTCTTTTTTTAAAAAAATTAAACTCTTACTTCCCACAATAAATTCATGTCTCGGTAATTTTGTTATGTAGAAGATTGTTGCGTCACAGTAGACCTTTTGAAAAAACTTTTAAAACCTATCAGGAAATTTTTGTCAAAAGATTACAAAACTCATATGTTGTAAACATTTCTAAAGAATAATCTTCAATAAATTTTTTTCAAGTTTTATGCTAATCCAAATAATTAACATGCAAAAATAATGAGTCGATGCTAATAGTGAATATTATCTTGGTCATTTCAATTGCTTGTAAACTATCTTACAAAAAACAAGTTGAGTTATCCGTTTTCCATGTGAGTTAATAGAGCTCAGTTGTTAAAACATCTGGACTGCCTTTTTCAAGATTGATTTTTTAAAAAACTTAAGCAAAAAAATTATATTTTATTCTGCTGGTTCCACTTAGGAACTTATTGCTGGAGGTCTCAGCAATACCGCAAAGTTTTAATTTTTTCCTACTTCTGTTGCTTTAGCTTGAAAACACCCCATAAAACAGAGCCTCTTCGCATATTGAGAGCTTAAAACAAATTTATTTGTACATATTGTTTTTCTATGAACAAATTTACTGGGCGGTCTGGCACCAGACACTTTTAATTAATATCTACTAGAACTTGTCTGAGAGAGTTATTGTTTCTGAAGTGCTAACACCTGTTAGTTTTCTAGGTCGTGATATCAGTTGTACTATCATGCATGTCGGCATTGTTGTGCTTCAATGGAGCTGTGCATACTTTAACGGAAGTCACACCCATGTTCTCGCGATTTGACGGCTGTCAGTATTTCATCAAAGGGCGCATGTGCAAATGTTTTACCCAGGACAGCTTGCGGCAAATGTCGTATTTCTTCAAAGGGACCGAGAATTGTAAAGCAGTTCAGACCAGCCTCAGGGATCTGGTGTACGGAGTATGCGGGATCTACAGTCTCGGTTTTGCACTGACATTGTTGGCATCTTTGTCCGTCTGTATGCTATTTTGGCCGACATCAATATCAAAGGTATATTTTATTGTTTTATTAGGGACCTTACGCAACGAGGGCTCAGAAAAAGGTTTATTTTATTAGGGACCTTACGCTACGAGGGCTCAGAAAAATCTGAGTCATTTATTTTCGCCCTTTACTTTTTTGTGCGGGTCATTAGGGTTTTGTTTCTTTGCCTTAAATGTTCCTCCATGAAGCTAAACAAATACTGAGAAAGTTTTTAAAGTATAATGTATTGTGGGAATTTTATTATTTTTTAAAAAATTAATTTATCAATTTAATTAATCAGTTGTACCTAAAATTTAAAAAAAACTAGGCCTTTATTTTAAGTGTCACAAATGGAATGTTGCGTCGATGTTTCTATAGAAACAGTTTTACAAGTAGTTAGATTTTACACCGTAGTGAATTGAGAAAAGTTTTTTAAAAAACTGACGTTTCGGACTTTATTTTAAGTGCCTTTAAGTACTTCATACACTCAATGAGATAATGTTGTCTTGGCAGGTTGTGATGCACTCAAGATACGAGGGTGACGGCAGATGTACGGTTACCTCTAGGCAATCACAAACGTCCCAGACTAACCTTTCGACCCTCCGTGACTCACAGTTGGAGCTCGCCACTGCTGCTGTCAATCAAACTTCCGTGGCCACTCAGACAGTCGCTCAAACATCTACGTCGTTCGTCCGTTCTTCATCGTCCTGTTCGCCTTGCTCGCATTATGTGGTCGATATGAACATGTCCAGGACAGACTATTGCATAAACTTTGAAACCCCCGAACGTCATGACCCCCCTCCACCCTACAGCGAAAGACCCTAGATTTGAGAAGAGCTGTTAAATAAGAGATCTTAATTTCGTTGTATAAGGTACATTGATAGACGAGGTAGTGCTTGAACAAAGCTTTCAAGAGGCCTTAACAAGAACAGAATCTGATTTGCCGGCTTTTTCTAAAGCCACCAGGTTTACAAGGAACATTATTCGCCATGTTCTAAACGAGGAGAGAACTTGGTTCAAGTTGGGGCCGCAAAGCATCTATGGTTTGATTGGATTGACAGAGGCGCTATATTGTCAAAGAAGAAAATGGATGTTTTGATGCTCTGATGTTTTCTCACTATAATTGTTGTGTTCCCGGGTGCTCAAAGAGCTTCAGAAATGCTGCCCATTTACATTTTTACAGATTACCAAAAGACTAGCCTTCTTCATATTTTCTGCCATATTGTTTACGAACCGGCTGTCCATCCAATCAATCCATATATAACTGCTTTGCAGTCCCAACTCGAACCCAGTTCTCTCCTCGTTTATAACACTGGCGAATTAAGGGGGGTTAATAAGAATGTATAAATGGATTATACAGAGAGCGCCTTTTTATGAGCAGATACTTGGGATTATTCTTTTTTTTTAATCTGTGAACAACTACTATACACCCCTAAACATAAAACCTAACCTTAGCTTAACTATGATCGTAACCCAAGGGAGGGAAGATGACTAGTTTACCCATAACCCGGGATTGGCCAACAACCTTGTTTCCAGGGTCTTTCTTTATCAAGACAGGGAGAACATGGGAACGAGATTGATAGCCTTACTCCTTGTATTTAAAGAAGATAGAGAATAAGGAATAACTTAAGTGGCTTTTAAATTATTAAAATTTATTTTATTTCAATTGAAGTGAATAGTGGCAAAATATCTACTGAGAGCCGAAGGCACGAGGTAGATATTCATTAAGCCTGCTCCACACTTGCGATGTGTTTTGCGCTTGCGTTTGTGTCAGAAATCTTCTAGTGTGAAGCGACAAAACGTAAGCGCCATCGCAAGCGCAAGACAAACACAAGAAAAACAAAATTTTCCTTTTTCTTGCGCATGCGTACCTACCTTGCGCTTGTGCTTAGGTCGCTAGTGTGAAGCAGACTTTAAACCACTAAACGGTAGAAAGAACAAACCACCCGAACTCAAGTCCACGGTTTGGCCAGAACCTACACGCATGCGCACAACCGGCTTCACCCGAGTAACAACAAAGCAAGACACTGGAGCAACCGTGGACAGCTCTTTCGTCCTTGTTAGGACTCATCAGCACGGTATAGCTTTTCAGCCATAGTCTTTCACTCAAAGACGAGACCAGCCAGGCAAATTTAAATACAGACAAAATAATACTAAAATAGCTGCCATTTATAAAAGTGGTCTTTTATCTACTCTTTTGGAAGTAAATGTTGCCTCATATCTACTATTTCTAAACCTGTCAAATCATCCGTAGCCAAGCTGGTATATACCACTGTAAGTAACGGCTATCGTTTATGGGAAGTATTTAACTTTAATGAATTAAAGAATATAGATTTAGTTTACCCAATTTTTAGCATAAAATATTTATGCCCGCTTAGAAATTTAACCTTTTTACGTAAGGTACTGAATTTTTTAGAAATACTTGTACATTCGAAAGTAGCGATTTTTTAATTTCAAGGGATCTGAATGAAAATAATATTTGTATATAATGTAAATATTATTTGCAATAGACGCACGAAATATATTAACCTTTATTACTTAATTTTGTTAAAATATCTGAAGATAAAATCCATCTATTGGGACCTTTAGCAAGGAAGACGACGACGCCGACGACGACAACGACTGCAAAGAGCAATAGTTTATACAATATTACTACATGTTGTATCGAGCTGAGCAATTGTTATAAAAATATCATAATATACTGTGAAATAAGGGAGATCACTGACATTTAAGTTGTTAGACGTATGCTTGAGCAAATGAAATGTAAAACTGAATTAACTTTCAGTTACCGAAATGATTCGATTTAGCGCCCGGGGCGCTTATTTACCTTTGGTACCTCAAGGGAGGGCGCTTATTCGAGATAGGGCCCTTATTCGGGACAGGGCGCTTATTTAATTTCTTGAGAAACAACAAAATGTTTAAAACAAAATATACTACAGACTTTAATACATATTAACTTTAACACATAGAGCAATCGCCACAAAATTTGAAGAACAGAT
>JANCMA020283900.1:0-12272 GCA_024336925.2 Zoanthus solanderi | reverse complement strand
AAATTACTGCAAATCATCTCTTGTATGTATGTATGTATATATATATATATATATATATATATATATATTTGTGCACATATATACATGAAAACCTCAAAATGGAAAAGTTCAAATAAAATCTTTATCTTTACTTGTCAGCGAAAGCATCCAGAAAAAGTAAGAATTTTGGCAGAGTTCCATGAGAACCATCATCATTGATAATTATACTAACCAACAAATGGATTCCATTCCAATTTCAGTGGCTTTCCCTTGCCAGGCAAGTCTCTAAACTCTCCCTTGGACATTGCCTCCTGAATTAAATCTTCAACAAGTCTGTCAATCACCTGAGTAACTTTCCCTTTCTTAATTGACTTCTTCTCTGCAATGGCAATGGATGTTTCCTCTGATTCAACATGCTGGGTTTTATAATCGACAACTCTGTCAGCAGCTCTGGCTACTTTATACTGCTGAAACTGCTTCTGTCGCTGAGATGGAGTTCCAAAACCAATGCCTTCATTGGCCAAATACTGCCTAGAAGAACAAGTGGTATTGTTATATCTCTGAACTCAAATATGTTTTCTGATTGGAGGAGAAGGTTTCATATATCACTGTTTAAAACTCTTTAACTCCCCAGCGCAAACAAAACTAAACAACCTCCTAGCAAACAACAACACCTAAACAGCCTATATATACTGTACCAGTAGGAAGTCTGTACGAAGGTGATGTTGGAATTTTTATATCAATTTATTTTTTATTTATGGTTTTTTAAATATCTAGTTTATACTACTGTTCACCTAATTCAAGTACTATTATTTTAGTGGGGATAGACATGATTAATCTGAAGTTATGCTTTGTTGTGCTCCTGGCCCTTCAGGCCAAACAAAGCTAATAAACAAACAAATAAATAAAACATAAAATTAACAAATGAATAATTGTGTGTATTGTGCTCAAGAGATAATAGAGAATGTAGCCTCTCTAATATAAAAGTTAAAGTGACACTTTTTTTAACTTTGGCATTTTCAAAACACAATCACATATAATTTATATATCAATAAATTTAATGGGTTTAATCTACAGGTGTTTTTCTGACTGAAGCATTATTCTTATTATGGCAATTCCACTTTACAGTTATCTATCAGATGTACTGTTTGAAAACTAACATTTATCTTGATAATGATGATGATGATGGTGATGATGATGATGATGATGATGATGATGGTGATGATGATGATGATGATGGTGATGATGATGGTGGTGATAATAATGATGATGACGATAATGATTAAGACAGTGATGGTGATTATGAATCATGATGGCCACAAATCTTTTTATAAGGAAACTAAGTTTTAGCTGTTCTTAAATGTATATTCAATTTTTTCCAACAAAAAAAACGGAGTAACTGCAGAATACCCTGCCACGACCCTGCCACTATTGTTCTCGATTTAACTACAGTACGCATTTATTTTTAAAGAACGGCGGATGCGCAAGAATAAGCTAAAAAAACACATTCCAACTTTGATAAGCAATGCCAGTTTCAAAAGATGACGCTCATTTGAATACGATGTTGCCAAAACTCAATTTTCGTCAATATTGATCTTTTCAGAGTAAAAACCGACCAACCTGTGTTGTGGTGCTGTGTGACGGATATCAAATTCTTTCAAATCTAAATCTGCCTCCTCGTTAAATCCCTTCTCTGTTTTTCCTTCGTTATCATTCCCGGCCCTAGCGAGGTAATCAGCAACGTTTCTATACGCAAACTCAATCTGTGAGAACTTTTCTGGATCAGCCGTGCTCTTCCCGCTGTCAGGATGGTATTTCTTAGCGAGGTCAATAAACGCACTGCGAGCCTCTCTCTGACTACAGCCTTTCTTCAGTCCAAGAAGTAAAAAAGATTCATCATCTGTTATTTGTGCTTTTTTAGCAGTGCAAGCACTTGAAATGTGGATAAATTGTTGCAGAGATTTTAGTACAAGGTAAGGGTTTGTTGTCAAATTGCTTTTTCTTATGTAACTGGTAGCCATTTCTATTCGAATTCAAGTACTTCATATATGAATGATCCAAATGTCCTTTGGGTGTTCGAGCAAAGTTCAAGGTAATAAACGGTTTAAAATATGTTTTACTCTAACACAACAAAAACTTATATGACATACATAGTACAACATTTTTTAGCCCAAGCTAAGCTGAAGATTTTGCTGGCTCGGCTGGAGATTGGGTCTGAAAGCTGGAGCCTCCAGCCAAAAGCTGGAGACTTATAAATTCAGTATCAATACAAATTGTATTCGTAATAACTTATTCAAAACTGTTAAGAATGTCCGTATAAGTATATCAAAGACCGATGCCACGGCTTCTAAAGTTCTATATCCAGATATAGCGACATTTTGGGAATTCTGACTTCACTTATGAATCAAATTTTTACTTACCCCTCTCTTTCAGTACACCTCACATTCCTTATACTGTCCCACCTCAATTGTCTATGGTGTTTTCAGAACAGTACCATTCCTTTTTGTTTTTCATATTTTGAGTTTCTTTCATTTTCGCAATCAAAACAATTGTTCACACTATGTACCACAGGTAGCCCAAGCTATATTTGCGATGCTAATATATTCCATTTATAAAGTAAATGTATGGGATTTTACATTTGTCCTTGAAACGTTTTCAAAATCAAATATTATGAAATACCTCGAGTTGTTGTATTTTCTCTTCATTTTGTGGTGTTTTGGGTTGGTTTCTGGCTCTGGGAGAAAAAAGAGGGCAAAAACAACCCAAAACACTACATAATGATGACAAAATACAACAACTGAAGGATATTGAGGTATTTCATATTTATTTCATTTTGAAAACATTTTGAGGACAAAAGTAAAATCCCATACATATTTACTTTACATTTTTTTATAAATGTAAAATGTCCGAGTCACAATTATAGCTTGGGCTACCTGTGTTATACTGATTCAGTGGCCTTGATCGGGTTTTCACCTTAATCAGTTAATGTTCAATCCATGACTTCTATTTTAATACGATTATTATTTGCATTTCGTGGCCTATTTTCAGTTCGAGGTTTCCATTTTTTTTGAGACTTCTAATAATATTTTTGTTCCTGGCAAATATAAAGTTTCAAATAAAAATTGCACTTTGGAGATGGGGCTTTACTTTGAACTAATTTAGATATTGAGCGTTTTTCATGGTTTGAGAACTCTCTGGCAGTGGGATAGAAAATAGAAGTGACAAAAAAATAGAAATAAACCATTTTCGAGCGGATTGTACTTCTCCTTAGTAAGGAGGTAGTAGGGATTAGGAAGCTAGAATACGACTGTGATTACTGGGAATATCACATGTCAAGTACCTACCAAAATGTAAATTTGGAACTGGTCTATTGCAAATTCAAAAAAGAAGTTACAGATTGAAAAGAAGTCATGCACTGAAAATAGAAGTCATGGATTGAAAATGAAAGGTGATGTTCTTTCTAGGCCACAGTAACTTGGGGCTGTAATTATAAAAAAAATTTAACTCAAAAAGTTTTCGCCTCAAAATTTGGTACTGTTATAGCGGGGTTCAGAGAATTGCTAGTAAGCAGTATGGGAAAGAGCAAGAGGGGGGTTCAAGGAGTTGCTAGTAAGCAGTATGGGAAAGAGCAAGAGGGGGTTCAAGGAGTTGCTAGTAAGCAGTATGGGAAAGAGCAAGAGGGGGGTTCAAGGAGTTGCTAGTAAGTGTTATGGGAGAAAGAGCAAGAGGGGGGTACAAGGAGTTGCTAGAAGGCAGTATGGGAAAGAGCAAGAGGGGGTTCAAGGAGTTGCTAGTAGGTGTTATGCGAGAAAGAGCAAGAGGGGGTTCAAGGAGTTGCTAGTAGGTGTTATGCGAGAAAGAGCAAGAGGGGAATACAAGGAGTTGCTAGTGGTCATTGTGAAAAACTCTAAGAAACAGGGGAAATGCGGCAAGAGCCAGCTCTTTAAAAACATAGAGTAGTGTTGACATGCCACCACATTCTTGGTTTTTAAGTTCTTTGTGTACAGTTCAATAATTATTGGGTCAGTACACTTGGACACACAAACTAATAATGCTGACTGCAGAATCCACTGAAATTTTCAACTATTGATTTGTTTTCATTTATAAAACAATTATGTTCCCAAGACAAATTTAACTTTAATTTAACAGAGATCGTAGTGCATTAGGTTTGAACATAAATGCTAGTGTGTAAAACAAAGAGTGATTTTTCTACACTACAAATAGACAAAAACTGATAGTATTTATATATTCAACTTTGTTATTAAACAGTAAAGACAAAAACTGCAAAGAAAAGCATCTTTCCCAACTCCACAACTTATTTGATTTACATCAGAGTAATATATTCAAACACTGTATAAAAATCACTTTGTGAAACGAATCATCTCAGGTGTTCTGTGAATCACTAATAATTTCCTCAGTGGCATTTTTGAATTTCAAGGATCTATCCTAAACTTGCTGGCTATGGTATGAATGAACAGCTGGTGTATATTGACCATCATCACCAGCACTGCTACTATCATTACCACCATCATTACTATCATCATTATAACAACCACCATCACCACAATCATTCAACCACAACCATTATTTATAATCGCCACCCTCTTCATCATCATCACCATCATCATCATCATCATCACCATCATCACCACCATCTCCTCATCATTATCACTGTGTTTTGTGCAACTTGTTCTTTCACTTTGGAAACAAAAGAAACTTCCTCAGAGCCAACAAGAGCATTATGCCAAGAATGAACTTCACATGATGCACTTTTCAGTTTATATATATATATATATTAGTTTGATCTTAGTGACAGAATATTCCATTATAAATACAGTATTTCAAGATCATGGTTTCTTGTAGCTTTTCCAACATTCTAGTTCTGAGTGTTTGTATGGCTGAGAATCATATCTACTTTGAATCTTCACCAGTCGGGGTCGAATTAGATCAGAGTCCATTCTTAGTTCATTGCGTAACTGAGAAACACCATCTGGAGAAAGTTCAATATCTAACAAAAAATACCTGCAGGGACAATAATAATACAAAGCAATATTAAAAGATATCACCAAAAGTTTACAGATAAGACAACACAAAAAACCTTCATATCAGTTTAAATCTGTAACTTAATGAATTAATTATGTTACTGTAGCTTTGGAGCAATAGACCATTTTTGCATCTGTAGTAGCTGCTTTTCACAATGACAGCAGACTCAATTTGTACAGTGTTAGCCTCGTTTTGTTGTTAAATATTCAAAAATACTTGCGAGAGAGAGAGCGAGAAATTACACCTCCAACAATAGTTACAATACACACAGTTGTAAAAAGTGTAAAATTACATTGGAATTTAAGGAATATTTAACTTCATAGTGATGCTAACAATGTACAAATTGAGTCCGCTGTCACTGTAGAAAGCAGCTACTGCAAGTGGGAAAATGGTCTATTGGCCAGTGGAATGCGAACCAATTCAACGACTCCAATTTTGAACAAATAAGTTATTTCTCACAATGACAAACTCATTTGATAGTTCATTTCTTATCGAAACTTTTCTAAAAACCAAACGTCTGCATAATTACGTACTAAGTACCTGGATATTGTTTGTTTCGAAAATAAACTATAGGTACGCCGATTCTAAACTACGTGCATAGGGATTACTGCCTAAATCTCACAAAACATAAAACTAAAACGTGCAGATAAACTAGAAGACAAACTAAAAACAATGTAGCTAAATGTAAATCCGTTCAACTCTAAAAGTCCTATATAATGCGGCGCGCTTCAGTTACGCCCTTCTTCCACTATGCAGCTATTGATCTACAATTAAAATCAAGTATTGATAGAGAATATGCATTCAGGTTTATAATTTCAATTTACAGAATAATTCTTAACAGATACAAATAAAACTGTTGTTGTTGTCGTAGTGCAGCTCGTATAATTTGTAAAGTCAGCAACAAGGCCAGCTAGTTCAAGCTGTGTAAACCACGTTTACTTATACACAGCACCCGAATATTTTATTTCAGTTTTGTTGGTACCTAACGGGCTGACCGCTCAATTGGCAGTTTTATCTGTTGTAAATAATGCAAGAAAATTAGATAGGAAACAATTGAAAGATAAATGACAGAGACATGAAAACTATCAGTACTTGTGCATTATTAAAATATTTCGTTCATGGCAAGCACGTGTGTCAGTGTATTTGTATACAAACCACTCACATCAATCTCTAACCCTTACTTGTTAAATTAATAGCATTTTTAAATTAATTATATAGTTATATACATCACTTGTTAATTTTATGTTTAACTTCAAAACAGTGGAATAAACGCCATCAACGTTATCACCATCACCATCCGGGACTATGATCATTATCATCACTAAATTTCACGGAATTCATTTTTGCAAATCCGCTAAAACCTCAAAAACAAAAAAAAAACTTGCGTTTGTGGGACAGTTTATATAAGAATCATAGATTGAAAATATACCATAAAAACAAAATTAAAACTGTAGATGAGAAAAACCTGTACATTTATTTCTGAATGTTTTACGTATGCATTTAAAACATTTTTATTCTTTCGTTTAACAAGCTAATTCAACAGTTGTAGAGTTGTAACATTGGCATTTGATTTTTGGATAAGGAAATTATCATAATGTATTTGTCAGAAAAAAAAAATCAAACGGATTCCCAGTGATGTTTGGCTAAACTGGAGTTCTTGTTGTGTTGGTACCAGCTCAATAACTTGATGAACATACCCGAGCGCTGACACAGTGGTACCGTTTATATCGTCCCTATCGGCTCAATATGTCAAGTCCTGGGAAAGTCCCGCCATATGTCGGAACGTTTGGATAAAGGTTTTTAATTTTACGTCAACTGATGCACAGATAGTTGAAAAAGTTCCGCAGCAGTCACTGCTACAATGCTCACAGGCCTGCTTTATTCCGGCCTACATTCAGCCATGTACTAAAACCTTTTTTTTAATTGCGTTTTATACAGGCATAGGTATTATTTCGTGTATTCTAAAAATTTCGAATTTGACCTTAAAAACAATCGTTGATTTCAATGAAGGTAACCGGTAGTACTGATTCGTCTGATTCGTGAAGCAAAAGTCAAAATTTGATCTGTCTGTCTCTTTCTGTGGTTCTACTCTAACCGTGGTCACTTCAGTTCGTTAGCCAATCAGATTGCGAATTGAAAAAAATAGAATTGGACAATGTCATCATATAACTCAAAAAATAAATAAACAGGAACGATTAAAAGTCTTTAATCGTTCCTGTTGTAGAAATGATAAACAATTTGATGAAACGTAATAAAGAACGAAATTGCAAATAGGGTCGACTGACCACGGTTAGAGTACAACCACAGTGCTTTGTCAGTTCTACTGTTTAGTAACAACAGCTGGTTGTGTAAAGTCGTTAAAAGGCACGTACCAGATAACTAAAATCTCATCAATCAAGATTAGAAAGTATTACATAAGCTACAATTACTTCATCAAAACAAACTACGTCATAGTTGTTTTTAAAGAGATGGACACGATAAAATTGCAACAAGCGCCAGATAACGTGTCGTGTTGTAAAGAAGAGTTTGATTACTAATGAAACGTGTGATCTTTCTAGAATTAGTGGAAAAGTCCACTTCGAATATTTGAATTTTGATAAAGGCCGTAATTTACAGCACTAATATTTAAGGGTAACTGTACAAATTTACCATAGGTTTGTTATAACTGAACGTTTAACTTTAGCAACACAGAAAGTATCCGTTGATAAAGATTAAAAAGCAATACGCGTGGCAAGTGTCAACTTTATTGATTCGTACGAAAAAGAGCAAATGAAAGGGTGTCGCGTTTCGTGATGCTATCGAAACTTTCCTGTTTTAAAAAAGCAGATAGTAATGAATTTATTAAAAATGTAGTTTGGCTGACATCTGTTATAGAAACAAATTCGGGCCGTTTTTTAAAAACGATAATATCTCCTTAATATTTTTTAAAAACGACAATATCTCCTTAATATTTTTAGTGAGGTTTTACAAAATGATTTGCTTGCAAACAAAATGGAAGGGAAAACGCTCTTAAAGTACGCAGTCCGTTGATCTAATTATTCCTTTAGAATTTTGACAGGTTTGAATTGAGATGAAAAAAAAAAAAAAAAAAAAAACACGTCTGAAGTTGAGAAGAAAAAAAAAACACAAACACAGCCCGATAGAAGCTCTGAAATCACGCAATATCTGAGTGCTTCACAATTTCAAAGACCGAAATAAAAAAAGCGGGCTGTGATGCCGGACTGTTTCTTTAAAGAGACAGGAAACCAATTCAGTTCTTATTCCTTTCTTTCTTTTTTGAATTTATATCACTGTACACTTTTGAGCATGATGGGAAAAATTATATAGACCGAACGTTAATGAAATGCGTTATCTTTTAATGCCCTTTTTATACGGAAGACTATAAATTTGGACTCGCCGATAACCTTTACTAAAATAAATGGAATTTCCTGAGAGGCGTTCTAGATAAAATCTTTTATATTTTTCTCGACTTTTTTTCTTTGATCTTTCACTTAAAACTATATGCATCCTAACAAGTCACTTGAATCACTGGAAAAATTTAAAACAAGTCACATCCATGTGCTAAAAAAAAAAGGCCTTAAATCTAACAAAATGCCTTAAGTCTAAAAAACATAATTTGTTATTTTGTTGTTTTTTTACTCATAACAATCACTACCGCAGTGTTAAATAATATAATACAAGTTGAGCGAGAAAGTCGATTTATTCTAGCCACTAAAACAGTAGTAAAGTGCTCAAATACAGTATGCCGGAGTTACACAGTTAAGAACTTGTTCTTGTAGCTAAAAGCGTAACAACGCCCTTTTTTAAAACTGAATCTAAAATGCACGAAAAATAAAACTAAATACAGTATTTATTTGTTTAAGTGGTTTTCTTTCAAAAGAGAAACTTTGTCTTTTGAAATCGTGATCGAAACAATTCCTAGCATTTTCCCAACGAAAAACTGTTAAATCATTTATAAAAAACTATGACCCTTCAACAACTCCAGCTGCTTAGCTGCGTTCTATTTTGTCTAATGGTTGCTTGCCTACTAATTATTTGGTACCTTGACTTTGAAATCACAAGCAACGGAAGACGCCAGTAGCACTTTTGCCTTTTGGATATTTTTTATTGTAAAATAAAATTATTTTTATTGTAAAATAAAAAATAAAAAAATAATGAAATTTAAAACTGTACTTTAAGTAAACTTGACAATGCACATGTGGTTTGACAAGGACTCGATTATTCATATCTTTGTAAACAATATAATTTTAAGCAAAAACAGCAGGGATTCGGGTTCTCCATGCACGAAAGTAGCAGTTGGCAAGAAGTAAGACTAGGAGATAAACATAATTCTCTCTTAAAGAATGAAGCAAAGTCAAAATTTTGTGTAATAATGAAAGTAGTTTAAAAAATAAATTGCATGAAAGCGCATTAATAAAACGTTAATCCAGCTAAAAATACTAGAACTGCAAATCTGTATTTCATGTATTAAATTCAAAGCCACAAATAAACGCTTCAATGGGCGCCATGTAAGCAGTTCATAAGCTGAGATAAATCTTAAGTGCAGCGGAAGACTGCTACGCGCCACAAAACATGAATGTTATTTGAATATTATTTGATGTTTAAAGTCCAAATACCAAAGATAATTTTGCCTCTAAGAAACAGAAAATCTCCGGGAAATCTCCCTGGCTGAAAGAGTTCTCTATTTGCCGCTACCTCGATCTAAAACGAATGGTATATTTTGTACTCACAAAGGCACACGCCAGCATTTGAAAGATTTATCACTGATAAATAAAAAGGCACAACTTTGAGCTTCTCATCCGATGATACTCAAAATAAGAAATCTATTTAAGCATTAGTACTCACAAATGCGTGGTATTTGGGGAAAGTTCTTGTACTAGAGACCGCAGGTCGTTTGTGAAACATTTGACGATTGGACCACATGAACATCTCTTTGGACAGCGGAACAAAGCCATTGAGTGACCAGTGAAGAGCAGCAAAATGGCAAACAACGTTGAACTGTTCATTTTCTACCTCTTTTGTTTTGCGTGCTCTTTGTAAGGTTCTGTAAAAAGAGAATACACTGCGAGTTAGCTGCAGCAAGTACATTTATGGTGATAAGACGACATAATCACCTCTAAGCTTGGATTGTCCCATTCAATTTGACAAGATGACAGGTGGGAAACAAACTGACTTATTTCTGAAAGAACCCAGAAGTGTACTTGAAAAAAATTGGTTATCTCGAGATAATTTCTCGCGGCTGCCTTTAGTCACGTTCTACTTATAAACTCTGTCTAGATCTTTTCTTAAGTTTTGCCTCGGGCTAGTTGTTGGCGCGAGTTTCGTCCCTCGCTCAGTATTAATGTTTTTAACTTGCCGATGTTCTGAAATTAATTTAACGGTAAAGCACTGATATAGAAAACCCATGAAGAAACTGATAGTTGGTGCTCAGGTCAAAGATTAATGCTGTGCCTCGTGCCAATAACAGTAGAATATCAACAACTATCAAAAAAAACCTTTGAAATTGAAAAGTGAACAAATACTTTGACGAAGAGTTTCATTTTAGATGAAAGAATAGTTTACAGTAGTTTTAAATGCCCCCTTTTGCCATGTGCGGTAACATTGTTTGAAATTTATATGTGCAAGGCTGAAAAACACACCGATTTGTCTGGTTTTGGAGATAAAACGTGATCGTAAGTAAAGATTTGAACGGTAAATTTCCAAACTAAGGTTTCTTAATCAAATAACATTAAGTTTGATGGACGGGAATAATTTGATGTTTATCATAGGCCATATAAGATCTAAATTAATTTGATCTTACAAACGAGCCTATGTCACCCTGTAAGAAATGAAAATACCAGTTCCAATGTCTTTGAAGTGGTTCTCTGAGTCGCACCAATATACATGACGCCATAGTATGTGCCAAACGACACAAATAAAATAAGCAACAGTTTAACGCTGAAAAAGTTCTCATTTTAAAAAAGCACTTGTTTATTCAAATCTCATAAAAAATATATGTTGGCAAGGAGCTCTCTAAATACGAAATGAGGAATTTAATAAAAAAACTTACACAGCTAATGACGCATAGAAAAACAATTGAACACTACTTTACTGACATTTTCATACTCAATGAATATGGGTACAAAGAAAGATACTATGTATATACTAATATAGAATCGCGCGAGAAAAGAACTCGTTCTATAAATAGAAAAGAAACTGATTGACAAAACATTCAGCTTCGACCTCAAAAATTGAATTATTAAGACTATCATCTGGAGCACCCAACTGTATATGACGCACAGTCGTGGTCCTTGAGGAAAGTGGATACAGGGAAGTTGGAAAGCTCCAAGATGTCTACTAGGAAAATAGTCCTGAGCATTTCATGGCCGACAAAGTGTGTAACAATGAAGTCCTTTGACGTGTCGGAGAGGAAATTCTAGTTACAAACATCAATAATAGGAAACAGAGGTCCTGGCTGTGACATACCGACTGCACTACGATCTTTTTCCTTTAATGGTTGAAGGAAGAGTGGAATATGAAGGAGGCCTCCGAGGAGACCAAGAACAAGAGCTCTGGTTGGAATAACAGTTGTGACTTTTAAAATAGTTTACCTTAAAAAGAGCTCGAATCGAATTCTTTTCCGAGGGAAATCTTTGGGAACAAACTTTTGGCGGTAAAAATGAGGGTATATGAAAGATCTTCGTACAAACTGCTAGTAACTTTCACTCAAAGGATTCTCCAAAACCAGCCAAACGTATCGCCAAACGTTTGTGACCCGTATTTCTAAAAATTATTTAACTTTATGTTGTGTATTTCGTTTCATATTTATTTCTTCAAAAGTTAATTCATTCGGTAGAGAATTCGATTCCCTCTCCTATTGAGGTACACTATTAAGGCACAACCATGGAATAAGGAGTGCGGCTTGTGCGAATCAATAAAAAAGGAGAGCCATGGAGCGAAAACTATGAAGGACCTACCTAGGAGAAGAGCACGCACACAAGCGCGCTAATTTAACTATTTAAAAACCCTAGTAATCTGTTAAGTTTTCGCTTGATATCTCTAGTTGGCCGGATAAGAATAAAATGAAATGAAAAACTTAAAAGAGATGGTTATGTTAACCAAAGTAGTAAGTAAAGATATTGCAGAAGCTAGCTAAAGATTTAGGAACTTTCAAGAAGTATTTAAAAAAACATCTTTTTTAGATTTATTGATTATGTTTATATATGTATATAGTTAAAACATATTTTTTAGGTTTATTGATTATATTTATA